>JAYMFT010136837.1:0-12914 GCA_038088735.1 Panulirus argus
ATATATATATATATATATATATATATATATATATATATATATATATATATGTATATATATATATATATATATATATCGTCGCATATAGTATTTAATTCATCAGCTCTTTCCTTTTTTATAGAACGTTAAGAAAGCGTAAAATTAATTATCTAGATAACTCTACCCAGGCAGCTCATGTTGTACCAAAAGTTAATTGTCTTCAAGACTTGATAAATTGAATTATGAAATGAAGAAGATGAAGGCAAAGGTGGAAAAAGTTAAGCATATCAGTGATATAGACTTACAGTATAGTGCATCTGTATTCTCTTTCAGTTTAGGCGAATTATTCAGATAATCGTTTTGCCATTATGGAGAAAACTAGAATGTCAGAAAGTTGGTCCATTTGGATAATAATAACATCATAAACTTCTGTGGTCACCTCACACAGACACACAAGCAATATGACCACACTCCTTGAACCGTGGTCCCGTCCCACGGACGTGGCTGGTAGCCTGAGCGCTGCAGGAGTTCTAGAAGGGGACTTTCGAGCAATATGTTCGTACGGACAGTAGGCTGAATACCCGGCAGGGTTCGTCTCCTTTTCCTAAACGAAGTATTCCATGGCGGGTGGTAGGGTATTCTTAAACAATGTGTACGATGCAGACACATATATGATTCCTAATTCCCAGTCACGTCTCCAAAGCTGCACGAGGCTTAGAAGGAACAAACGAAGAGCCTGCAATTATCTAGTAACTGTGGCATTACAGGAGACAAAAACTGACGGGAAGATAAACAGAGAGTCAGTCGGTGACTGGCAGTAAACGCCGAGATCCTCAGTCACTTTAATGAAGACAGATTAGTAACAGACCCAGCAATTGACAGTCAGAGAAGGGGCTTTTGATATACAACTCGAATCACTGAAGCGCATGGGAACAAGTGTTGGCCCAAGATGAACTCCCTGGGGGAAGCCACCGTTACTTGTACCGAGGTCGGACTCCAGACGCGGCCTCTGTGTTTTACGAGGCCATGGCGGTCGACGGGGCAGAACAACACTGATCATCCAGGCATCAGCAGAACTAAGAAGGGATGTTGTGCCACGCATACATGGATTATTTTTCCACAAACGCGTTCCTTCAGTTATGCTCAACATTGAATCCCACGCCTAACGCCTCTTCCCTCTCAGTCCTTTTATGTAATGTTTCAACTCGACATCTCTAACGTCATAGTTGACGTACATTGTACACTCTTTATGGCTATTTTTGTATGTGGAGTTATGTATCCCGATCCCTTGTTCTTCACTGATTTTTGTGTTCTCTTTTTCATCTTTGACGTCACGATGGTCGAGTCCTTTGTTCTCCGACTCTGTTTACATATTTAACGTCACGATGGACGGTTTTCTTTGTTCTCTGTAACTATTTACGTCTTTAACGTCATGATGGGTGGACCCTTTTGTTCCTCGTAAATATTTATATCTATGACGTCATAATGGGTTCATCCCATTCATGTCTGACGTTATATCTTTACGTCGGTGACACATTGGGCTCCTCCTCCATCTTAATGGGGGCATCCACCACGCCGTGCCACACTTGTGGTGGGGCAAAGCTTTTACCACCACAGCTAATGTGGTCGGGATAGCCCTGCAGCCTCTCAGGTTACTATGGAACAGTCCGAGTAGAAGTGATATTTATAACTGGGTCATAGTAAACAATGGGGTGTGACTACTGACCTGAAGCGTCCGCGTTCTCTGATGGAGGTGCGATGGACCGGGAAGACCACGACGGAGAGGGTGGGTGCGACAGACCGGGAAGACCACGCAGGAGAGGGTGGGTGCGACAGACCGGGAAGACCAAGCAGGAGAGGGTGGGTGCGAGGAGGAAGAAGAAGAAGAAAAAGGTGGTGAGTGATCGAGACAGACATCAGATAAGATGGTCTCTGGCGGTGCGGTGGTTCGCCTCTCCCAGCGACAGAAGGAACTTCTTCGGGAAGGCGTATCTCGCGAGCACGAACCACCCAAGAGTGATGGTCCTGCAACGCGATAATGCCACTTCCCCAGGTGCTGGGCTTCAGGAGGGTCGTGACCTCGGCGCTTTCCAGACGTAGATTCCTTGAGAAATTCAACCCTTTCCCCCCCTCAATGCATTTCTTTAAAGGGGCGTCTTGAGAGGACTGGTTGCCTCAGGAAGCCAGTCAGAAACTCCTTCATTTTACATGGAATCCTCCTGCTAGACAGAGTCTTCCCCCTCATCGTATTAGAACCTTTAATCATTATCATAATCATCATCATTCGTGTATCTAATGGTGATCCAGATACCTGGTTTGTGTCAGTGAATTCAACTGCTCAGCAGAAGCTTCGAAACCCTTCCAAAGCAGTAATTCACTGATCAAACAACACGTTCACTTTCGCGTCTAATCGCTCCCTTTTTAGTGTCAGTTGTGTGACCTTCTCTGAAGATGTAACTACACCAACAGAAGTCGACACAACAGGTGAGTGAGTCCGGGACACCGCCAGACAAGCGGGCGGCTCGTCCACACACAGACAGACACCAGAATTAAGCCAAGACGGATTGCTCGCCTTCGCCTCGCAGATCCAGGTACTGTTGGCCTCTGTAATGGCCCTTACAGTCATTTATCAGGCGCTAATCTCTCCCTCAACCCATTATCCGACTAGGTTATGAGACTGATGAATAGTTCACTGTAAAGGTAAAGACCTTTGACCCGGGGGCATTAACCACTGACCTCTGGAAGAGGTCACGTGCAACCGACTGAAAAATTGCAATAATGAGAGATCCTGGCGAGCGGCTGAGAGCGATTTGTGATCATTGTGGCGTGGCTGTGACCCAGCGGAGGAGGGCACTGTGTTCTAGGACGATTCCGGGTCAACTATAGGTGACCCGGAATGATGCGGAGGTCACATACAACAAGTATGGTGACGATGATCAAGGATTAGATGTTTGGAAATGATCTGCCATCATGGATCCTGATAACGCTGTCAGTTAGAATCAGGAAAATGAGTGCTGTTACGCCCCAGAAACCTTATCGTGGTAGCCTCCTCGGTGATAACTCAATGGCACTAGCGTTGTAGAAGCCATCTACTCATCAAGACAGCGAGACAAAATCATCATGTAAAACACGACCTGGATTAATATAGTCAGAGGCTGAGGATTATGCGTGTGGGAAATGGAATTTAGTTGGCCCGTTGTCAGTCACATGATAATCTTCTGTGTTATCTGACACAACTAGAGACCGCACAGCAGCAACAGTATATGACCTTCCAAGCATTGCCGACCTTCAGTTAATCACGTGTGAGTCTGTGAGAGGCAGTAAACATTGAACGTGTCAGGATTTATCTTAGTGCCGAGTTGCTTACTCATGACCCTGGGTAATAGATATAAACCTAATTCTTAAAACTGCAAAAGAAGTCTCAGCAGTATTAATGTCATGTCATATTCTTTTTTTTATTTTTTTTTTCCCCGAAGGTTTCAGCCAAGGACAAGAGTCCCAGTCGGGGCCAGAAGCCCTGGTCTACTTCAGGTTGTAAAATGATGAGTGTTACTTCCGTAGAATTTATGAGCATATTTTTAGATTGAAATACGTACGACCACTAATCTCGTTACCCTGCAGAAGAATTAGGTAAAGAAAATATCTTATTGCCAAGAGCACAACTGCCTTCAGATGACAGGTGATCGGCGTTACAGGGAAGGACTGGTGTCCACTTGTGGTTTGACGAGGCTTTAGGTGCATATCCAGCCCCAGGAACTGAGCGTTCAGGCTGTCTTGGAGACCCCTATCATTGGAGACGGAGACCGAGATTCTCTAAGATCATTTTCCCCCAAAAAAGTGCATGGTTGCTCTTGAACCGTCTCGTGTAAATGGAAGAGGAGTTTTACAAGCCAAGACCCTCCTGACGGTGGGGAGGCATTAGAGTGTTGTACCTCACTGGGGGACTAAATCCCTGACCACAGGAGAATGTCGCTGGGGAACACCCGGGGGGTCGGGTAGGAACATGTGCCCCACGGTGCTCCACCTGCTGCACGACGAGTGTGTGGTACCTGTTGCCTCAACCGGGCTCCTCCGGGGCACCAAGCAAGTTTATCATCTTGAAGACCAAGTCTCCTCCTCCTCCTCCTCCGGCACAGACTCCTCCAGGGCGCCCAGCGGGCAGTAAGGCTCCTCCTACATATCTCCAGGAGAGAGGTAATGGACTGTGATGAGCCTCCTGACGACTCCTGCCGGGGACCTGATCGTCGCCTCTCACGCGAGTCTCCTACACATTAAACCACCTGAGTTGCTTGGGTACGTCTTGCAGGCGCGTCGTAGGAGGTCCCCACGCCCGCCCTCCCACCTACCACACGCCTTCTACCACTCACCAGTCCTTCCTGCACTCCTCACAGCCTCCTGCATTCCCGTGGTACTTTTCTACTACCACCCCTTTCCCACATTGTCTTTCCCATCTACCACTATCCTCCCCACCTACATCTGGGTCACCCATCACTACTAGTAACTTCATCGTCTCCTTCAGTTATACTGGCATCGCTTATCATTACAACCAAACACCTTCATCACTCATATGACCGACATTACTTCCTTTCCCACCACCAGTACCACCATACAATCACCCCCTATGGCCATTACCAGCACCGGAGTGGTCAATACCTTATTGTCGGTCTTTTACGGGATCACCCAGACCAAAGGTAGACGCTGACATAAGGCTGTCTCTTCCCGGAGAGTTGCATATCTCTTATGCTAGCACGATCGTCACCACCATAAGGAATCGCGAGACTTCCCACACCCTCTCTGTAGCGCTTATATTTTCATACTTTGAGTAACAACAACAAGAAATACAAAGAAAGGACCATGTAGGTAATTAGATTCTATCTTGAAATTTGATTTAAACTTTTAGTCTGAATTTTACAGTAAATATCAGCACTAACGGATGGAAAGGCGACGAGTATAATGAGAAGTGGATAGTCTGGACGTTGTGAGGATGAAATCAATGCCTAGGCACAGAGTCGACCGCTTCTGGAATGCTGTTAAAAATTACGATCGTTAAGACAGTGCCATTAAGCCGCATGCAAGAACGGCAGTTTCTTCTTAGATTTTTAGTATATCTTTCGCAGGTCAAATTACCTGTGAGGCTGGTTAATTAACTCTAAGACAACTTGTTTTGCCGTAAGACAGCTAATCTGCTCACAAGACAATTTATATGAATAAGAGAAGCAGGGAAGAAGCAAATCTTGTTTATGATATGATGACAAGAGAGCCACAAATGAAGCCTTCATCAACAGCAGTTACAAGTGCTAGTTTCCAGTCTAAGACAGAAGACAATGGCTGGAGTGGAAAACTCTACCGGAAGTGTCTTGAAATAATTCGATATGTCCCCCAGAGGTCAGGTGTAATATTGTACCCAGCCACGCCAGGGAATCTCTCTCTCTCTCTCTCTCCCTCTCTCTCCCTCTCTCTCTCTCTCTCTCTCTCTCTCTCTTTCCCCTCTCTCTCCCTCCCTCTCTTTCTCTCTCTCCCTCTCTCTCTCTCTCCCCTCTCTCTCCCTCCCTCTCTCTCTCTCTCCCCTCTCTCTCCCGCCCTCTCTCTATCCAGGGACTGAGTCACAAGACCAGCGAGGTCATCATCTTCGGTGCCTTCCTGGGTCTTCAACGCCCTTGTCCCGCGCCGGGCAACACCTCCATCAGCTGGTCCCCGTCACGCTCCGATGCCAACCTTATTTATCACCTCCAGATGTAAAAGGACGATGAGATTACTGTCAATCTGTGCCTTGGTGGGGACTCCAGGATCCGGGTTCGAGCCCAGAATAACCATATTCCCTCTGTTGGCTGTACAGAGAACTAGCCAGTATACTACGGAGAAAGTATTCACTAAATGGTAAAATATCCTATTTCAGAAATAGGAACTGAGTCCTTGTTTGGAACAACTTTGACTGTATTAGTAATATTACGTCCATAAAACACACACACACTCACACACACGCATTGAAATCATTGTGATAATAAAACATATTCCATGTTTAGCAGGGACTTGAGAAATGTTTGCCACGAGGACGTGTTGTTCACAGGTCATCACTGTAGAAACAGATGTATGAATATGCGTAATGAATGAATACACGGCCATATGAATAGCGTCAGATCATACAATCGGGCCACAAATGGGGACTGTCCGGCTACAGGATTAATGTTGCAGCAGAGATTAACAACAACATTGATTAATCATCCTGGAAGTTCTGACTAGTAGAATACTCGTATGATTCTCAAAAGCTACTCTAATGCTTACAAGAGAGACCTGCTAACGGGTAAGGATTCTTAACTCGGCCCAAAGATACGGCTGCGTTTTTGTAAGATCCGAATTATGTAAACATCCCCGTCTTGAACGCCCGCTGACGTCACGGCAAGCCTGGCCACGCTCTGGTGGCTCCAGTGAAAGCCACACAACCCGTCCAGCTAATATCATGGCTAGAGAATAACCCGTCCAGCTAATATCACGGCTGGTGAACAGAAAATCCAGCTGGAACAACTACTACTACTGCTGCTGCTGGTGATGGAGTCCTCCCTTGCTCCTCGGTACTTTTAACTGGCTGGCTGGCTACAGTACGCTCCTTTTTCCCCCGAAGCTTTGATATTGTAATTTCCTTTCCATCCTTATATGTAAAGAAAGGATAATCTTTACCTATAATCATCATCGTTCGGTTCAAACATCGACCCTGTATAAGGGTAGGAGGCAATAAGCTACTATACTTTCTAAAGAAACCTGCTCTCTCATTGTTTAGAGCATAATGAGAACGAGAAGGTAACAGAGCTATTATGCTCGGCGAAGGAACCTAGCTCCTTCATCACCTCTTAAAGTCCTAACAAAGCTGTAAGCTTTGATGAGGTTCACCAAAGCCCCTTGGAAGACCCCATCATCTTTTTCGCTACACCCACAACTCCACAATGCCCTTATCTGGAACCCAAATCATCATACATTTTTTCCTCACTACGCCCTCATCTTTTACATACGCTTATCTTCACCCACGGTGGCTATACGGCAGATCAGACCTAATGAACCCAGGTTCAGAGTATTGAACCTGGTCATACCAGATACAAGTATATCAACCTGCATCAACACTGACGGGTCTGTTTTGATCTTGTTTAGTTTGGTTTGATTCTAAAAGGAAATTGAGCTAAAAAAAACATATTTTCCTTCTCTTGGAGTGAGACATAACTAGTATAACACTGAAATACAAATATAATACATCAGGAAATACGTAAACCATGGTGACATACGCGTAGAAATAGAGTGTATGATGTTCTGCATGACTGCATGTTGCCTGCACAACAGTTCTTTAATGACGGCGATGTGGGTACCACAGCAGTGGTGTACTACCGGGCGTAAAGAACAGTAACATGTCACCTGACATTACGGTGGACCTGCCGCCATTGTGGGGATGTACAGCCTGGCGTAGATGATTAACACAAGGTCAGGTAGCTTGTTTAGTGGTTAGTGTTGAATTACCTTTCTTCGCCGGACTCGAGACATCGAGTACAGTTGACCTCCCTCGCTGCTGACCTTCACCACTGAGTCACAGAACATGACCTTCCGTTAAACGGGGTCGAACTGTCAGCTTCATATGTGATTGGCTTCTTCGGCCGACCTTGGATGCTTATGAGGGTCAGGTCAATGGTCATTTTCACTACTCCCTCATCCTCACTAAACTACATTCTTAACAACAACCTCATCTTCAGTACTCCCTCGACACAACCGTCCTTTGACCGTACACATAGAGGTCATGTCAAATGCAATCTTCACAACATCCTCAACTTTACTTCACTTTTTCTTCACCACGACCTCATCTTCACTACACTTCTTTCCTCCCGGAGTAGACAGAAAAAAAATACAAATAAAAGACAAAAGATTCTCTTTGACGGGAGACTAGATAGATACACCTACAATAACCTCGAACTCGAAACATTACACACAAGACACGAATGGGAACAAAACTGAATATTTTAACTGCCGACTGGAATGAAAAGTTCCAGGGATACTGACCCTTATCTTTTTATGTAAGCCTAAGCCTTATGTGAGGCCTTTACGAATGTTATATCTCATACCGGAGGTTTATTATCTAGCCACAGGCATGCAGACAGACGGGAGTCGTGCAGGCATTCTAAGTCTCACTCCTACTTTGACGTAATTTTCCTCAAACGTAAACATACCTCCAAGCAATTATGTTTGTTAACGCTGCCTCCTCTCTTAAACAACAATAGGTTTGGAAACATCTTTGATTTAATATGAGTTAAATCTGAGATTATATATTCATCTTTAATCAATACATATATGCGTATGTATGTATAAATGAATGCTTTGTATATGTGAGTTTGTGGATGACCAGCATATCTTCACCAAACCAGCTGGTAAATCAAGAAGGAAAAGAACTACATTACACATCCTGACACCTGTTGTACACATCTTCCAGTTTACCTTTCATCTGAGGTTTTTTGCAGTAATTAAAGTTATTGGAAGGTTGTCGTTATCTCACGACACAAGTTTATCTCTCCGCAGTCCTGAATATATCTGGAAGACAGCGATTAAAATCAGCATTGCTAAAGACTTCACACAGGAAAGGACTCCAAGTTTATGACTCTTAATAACTATGATATTTCATAATGTACGAACTAAGTTTTGTTATCGTTTTTTTAGATGTTCCTTTCATGTCCTTTTAAAATATTATGATTATAATCACCATCTTCAACGTTAACGAAGCAGAAGACGTCGTAAATGAAGCATGAAAAATTTGCGTGACGATTGTTTTTCCTGTTGCCGAATTACAAGGAAAAATAGCAGAGGGTAGACTACTTTGTGACTGTCATCACACACTGGCGGCAGTTCTTGCTTACATCCCTAGTCAGCAAGGATGGAGCTACAGAATTCTCAGAA
The DNA here is from genome assembly GCA_038088735.1 of Panulirus argus. NCBI lineage: Eukaryota > Metazoa > Arthropoda > Malacostraca > Decapoda > Palinuridae > Panulirus > Panulirus argus. The sequence goes on from JAYMFT010136837.1 coordinate 8,902, forward strand.
CTGCGACCACCTCTTGACATATGCGACAGAACAAAAGGGTACAACGTCGCTTTAATTTATGTAAATCTCTGTGTAACTAAGTTAAAAAAAAAAATCATCGTTTGTTTTTGTGTTATTAAACGAGAAATTAGTTAGATGATTGTGGAAAACAACATAGGATTAGCATCACCAGACTCCCACGCGAGATGTGTTCTCCAGAGACAATGTCTATATCCCACACTGGACGGTTTGCGCTTCCAACATTTTGACGTATTGTGAATATAATTCCTTTGTTTTTTTTTAACTTTGTGTCATGTAGTACATCACCTGCTTCTCTCTGTGTCTTGTCTCAAGCCTCCACATCCCTTCTGTTAAGTTTGTTTACCTCATTCCTCGTATTACAAGGCGTCATTTTATCATATGTTTGGCATATGTGTTTAAGTCTCTTCTGCCCTCCAGCCATCTGCTAACATTTTACCAAGAGTTGTGTCTGCTTTTTGTCGGTCTGTGTTGCCTACTGCCTGCCTGCCTACTGCTCTAAGTTCTCACGTCATCTCTCTTTTTATGAAGTCATGAATAAGATTCTGTGAGCCCCTCTTGTGAGTCTTCCCCATCTATCTTGTGCTTGAGTTCGGAGTCTAAACTCCTTAAAGCAGGAACGTTGCTCGTCACCAACGTGGAAATTGCATCTCATTATCTACGTAACAACGTAAGAAAACAACACGAACATCATACTCCCAGTTGGCCGGGCGACCAGGTTTGGTAATAATCTTGGTGAAGATGCTGGTGATTTGTTCAACAAGATGATTGTGCTTATTTGGTGACCTGCCAGAGACCGGGTCACCTTCTCATAGTCGAGGTTACCAACTTGACTGTTCCATCACTATGACAGTCAAGGCCACCGGTGTCATGGATGGTTTATTAGCATGGTTGTAACAAGGCTGTTACAGCAAAGGTCGCCACGTCATGGTCAAGGGAAATGTCGAGATATTGCATAAGGTTTGATCTACCATGCTAAGGTACTACCATGGGCTTGAAAATCAATATGTCAGCACCATGATTTATATGTGGATTCACCTACCATGATTACTGTGCCAGTTGGGTAATACCATGCCAGTATAGCATTAGAAAGAGCTTACTAAGACAGCAAACAAGGACTTGGTAGGGAAATGTTATATGCAACCATGAAACAGGCGTCATAACAAAATGTGGTTACAAAAAGAATATGACCAACAGTTGTCAGTAGTATCAGTACAGTCATGGAAGCTCATGGCATTAGAATCAAACCTCCTGCCTCGGCAGAATGGTGTGGTTCGCAACGTCCCTCTGTCTCACGAAGACAAGGGTTCGTCGACAAGATCGTTCTGAAGATTTATGAGTTCCCTCCAGCAAAGCTGACATCGCTGATGCGTGTATAAACAAAGAGATATAAAGGTCTTATACTGTCTTGTATATTCCCTGGTTCCTTGACCCCCTTTAAGCACGACGGTATGCGACCCTTGGGTATGATTGCCTGACCTTTGACCTGACTCTTGCCACCAACCAACCTCACTCACCACTCTTCAGACCACAATAACAACATTAAGCCCACCACAACCACCATCACAACCATCCCAGACACCGTCAGCAATGACGACCACAACTAAACCACAAACATATAATCCTCGCAGGTCGCTCCAGCGTCACACGATGAACTATGGCAGCGAAGTGCCTGCAGTCAGGGCCTCGGTGAGATTGCCGTCACAGGGGCAACGGTGCGCGTAACAGCCTCAAGACGTTTGCGCATCCAGGCCACATCTTCCGAGAGTGTGGCGCAACTTCTTGCGAGAAACACCAATACGTACCATCAGCGCCTCTGCGTGGCCGGGGCTACTTAGCTGCACCACCCAGAACGGCGGAGAGAAAAGGTGGTAGAATAGGGCGCAAGAGAGAGAGAGAGAGAGAGAGAGGGGCAGAGACAGGCGGTAGAGAGAGAGAGAGAGGGAGACGGGAGAGACGGGCGGCGGCAGGGAGAGACAGTAGCAGGGATGGGCGGCAGAGAGACGGCGGCATCGTGTTTCACAAGGAACTTAATCAGATATTCAGGAAGGCAGACGCCCTCTGAAGATACCGTGAAGATTAAGTTCCCGTGGCATGAGAGATGGCGCCCAGACACGTGTACTGAATCACCATATTGAATGCTCTAACCCGCCCCCCCCTCAGTGTAGGTTTAGCGTTGAGTGGATCCCAAGAGAGAATTCATGTGATCTTAAAACACAATTTCTATGAATTATATCATATCAGGACTATTTTCTTCTGGTGTTCTCTTTTTGATATCATTTCCATTCGCGGGTCATTTCCTTCCATTGTGGAGACATCAAAGAAAAAATCGTTTCCTGACTTCATCTCGAAGGCTTAGGATAGCTGAGCTTGAAGATGTGTGTGCAAGAGAGAGAGAGAGAGAGGGAGAGAGAGAGAAAAAAAAAGAAGGAAAGAAAGAGAGAGAGAGAGAGAGAGAGCAACATGCTGGTATGCTCCACCTACCGAGGGTTAAGCCAAACACTGTCGTAAGAGGCTGTCTTTTGATGGACGGGACCATCAGGCTCCGATTAGTTCCTTGCGGCTCTACGACTCCTACAGGGTAGACGACAGCTCAGGACCTAACGTACTCAGTGTTCTCTCGTCAGCCAGTAACCTTGTTTAACTGTAAACCCATTGTGGTGTGAGGGCGACTGGGCCTAAGGAACGATAAGGATTACACATAAAGTCTTCTTCATACAGGACGATAGGTACTGTGATTTTGTTTCTAATATCAGAACACGGTTCACATCTGCTCTAATTATATTCTGTTATATATTTACATCTGTTAACGACCACAGTGCACAAATAAGCCATTCTAGATTGACTATCGTGTATACCATTCCTGGGGAACATGGCGAACGTGGTACGGGTAATCTGTTCTAAATATACTCTGACGTTCCAAGAGCAAATCGTTTATTACAAAAACCTTGAAGCCACCCAGAGCATGCATACTGCTGCTCAGACGCAAGCACCTCGACTCCATACAAGTGCAAAGAAAATTACATTCTGGCGTTCAACACCCAACATGGACAAAGCGAGAGTTTGTAGTCGTCTCCCCAAGCAGGTCAGCAGGTCTAGGAATCCCAAGTGGACGCAAAAGGACAGAAAGAAGTAGGAGAAGGAGTAGGAGGAGGCCCAGTCGGCGGCGTCACTAGCTACCGGGAGCCAACATGGGCACGACAGATCTGGCTGAGTTGGCTCCTTTGGCAGGATATAAATACCTAGGGCCATATTTGGCACAAAGGCCGGTGAGAGTATGCTCGTAATGTGCTCCGTGGAGGGTCGACCAACTCCATCCTTGTGTGCAAGAGACAGAATAGCGAGGACGTCGCTAGGGAGTCCACGGGAGCTGGGGGAAGAATGTTGAGGTGGACGTGTTTGGGGGCGGCTAGGATCTGTGGCTCCTAACGTGAGGTGCCGTCGCCTTGTGTCCTATTTACTGCAGCTCGTCTTTCTAGTCCCCAGGTTGTCGTCTTCTCCCACGGCAGAACTCTTTTACTTCTTCCTTGTCCAGTTTTTCTCCTGGATTTACTGCTGTATTACATGTAAATTCTTAGCGTCTTGATGAGCGTGGAGTGCTCAGGAAATTATACAGCAACGTGTGAGAGCAGCAAAACCTAGGAATCTTGTTTTGTCCTTCAGCAACTGGGCTCTATATATGCACCATCCTGTTTTATCAATTAACGATTAAAACTTTTTTTTTCATAAAGGAACGAAAGTATGTTTCACGAAGGATGATGAAGAGTATAGAATAAACCCGGCAGCGCCTTCATGATGCAGCAGACATGTGGATCCATCAACAACTAAAGTGGGAAATCTCTACAAATGGCTTCCAGCAGTGACTTTATGACTTATGAATTCTTATGTCTTTCACGCCGAGATTAAGCGCATACCTCAGCGCTGGTGCTGGTTTTAATGGAAGTCAGACAATATATAATATATATATATATATATATATATATATATATATAGAT
>JAYMFT010136848.1:0-12914 GCA_038088735.1 Panulirus argus
AGCGGATACCTTGTCGGGGTCTGCTGCGATGCCGTCGGGTGATAGGATGTAACCGCAGAAGTTAACCTGAGGGGCAGATACGGTGAACATTTCCTTGTTGAGGGTGATGCCGTATTGACGGCACCTTGTCAGCATTTGGTGTATGTGTTGTAGGTGGGATGGGAGATCCTCGTCGAACAGAAGGATGTCATCTACGACCTTCATGCAGTTGGAGATGTCTTGTAGGGCCATATCTCCACGGAGACAGTAGGCATCACTTGTTGCCGAAAGTCCCATCGGGCCACGACAGTGCTGGAACCTCCCCTACGGAGTTATGAACATGGTCAGATGGCGGTCCTCGTCCGCTGACTCCATCTGCCAGTAGCCGTGTAGGGCGTCCGCTGTTGTGAAGTACTTTGCAGTAGGAGAGATGCTGCGGATGGCGTTGTGGGGCATGGGCGATGGGTGTGTAGGGCAGGCGACCTGAGGGTTTATGCGGGTGTGGTCCACAGTGATGTGGACACCTTTGGCCTTGGGTACCAGGACAATGGGGTGGCACCATTCGGAGGGTTCGTCACCTGCAGGCATGATGATACCTTGTTGTACTAGGGAGTCGAGTTCTTCTTTCACTTGATCCCTGAGGGCGAATGGAATGGGCCTAGGCGTATGTACAGCGAAAGGTGTAGCGCCGGGTTCCAGGTGGATCCGCATTGGAGGACCTGCCATTTTCTTTAGTGGCTGAGTCTACAGATCCGCCTTGGAGACGAGGACGTCGCTGAAGTGACGGAGAAAATAGTCCTTGGCAGCTGCGGGCGATGTCATGGCGGAGGCAGGAATCTGGGCACATCTGTTGAAATGCGTAACCTTGAGGATGGGCTTTGGGAAGTCTGGTGGTACTATGGCGAGGGCTCGGCAATGTCCACGGGAGAGGAGGGCAGTTTGGATACCCTCGTGAACATGTATGCTGGCTAGGCACGACCTGTTGCCGAGGCAAAGTGTCGCGTGGAAACATCCCACAGCTGGTGTCATGGAGGATTCATTCGCTGTTAAGACGTCCGTCATGGGTGGAAGTGAAAGTCTTGACTGGGGTATGTGGAGTGCATCCAAGTGTGTGGTGCCAATCACTGTGATGTCTGCACTTGTGTCGCGGATTAGCTGGAGATGTGATGAGATGTCACCGAAGGACAGGGAGACAGTGACAGGTGTGGGGTATTTGTTATCTGAGGTGGCACCCACGAGACGGCAGCCGGTATGACTTGGTAGATGATGAAGGGCGGGGTCCACTTGAGCGTGAAGATGAGGCTGGAGACCCGGTCAAATTCATCGTGATAGACCTGCACATCTTAGCGAAGTGTCCTTGTTTCTGGCAGGCAGTGCACTGGGCGTCCTTAGCAGGGCATTTCTGGGTGCGGGGCCAATGACCTGTGTGTCCACAGTTAATGCAGGTGGCACCCCTGGCTGGGCACTGTCCGGAGTCTTGCCTGCAAGAGCAGTATTGACGGGGCACTGTTGGTTGATTGCTGGTCTGTAGACTGGTGAGAACGCTGGTCTGGAGAACAATGAGAAGTCTTCTTCAGCAGGTGCTGGTTCCTCTTGTATGAAGATACTGCGCTGATCTGGCTAGGAGTAGATGCAATGACTGATGCAGTCACTCGAGTGGACTCATAAGAGCAGCAGCAGGTCACAAAGTCTGCTGTAATTGCCGTTCAGCGCAGGAAAGGGGGTTGCCAGTGCATAAATCAACTTTGTTGGAGAGATCCTTGAGACGTGCGTAGTAGTCCACAAACGAGTCTCCTACAGCTTGTTTACAGGACAACAAGTCCCTGCGGTGCAAGGCTTCATTTCTAAGGCTGCGAAAGTGCCTCTGTAGGGCATCCAACACCTATGTGAGGGAGAGTGATGTGACGTGAGGGATGTCCAGTGTATGCGTAAGCAGGTGCTGAACGTCCAGGGAGATGCAAGTCCTCAGGTGGATCAGCTGGGCGGTTTGATGCAAGCTGTCAAGTCCAACTAAGGCTGCATAGTCTTCAAAACGGAGCCTCCACTGGCGAAACACTTGATATGTTGCATCTTGTTGTAGAAGAGGAGGGGGTGGACCGTAGGCTTGCTAGAAACCGTGGGTGTATGCACGTGTGGGGCTCCTGATGGCATGGTGTGCACTGCAAAGCCAGGGGGTGGGTGAGCAGGTGTGACAGGAGGTGCGGGTGTGGTATCAGGCTGCTGTGGTTACTGAGACTGTGATGGTGCAACCAGCTGTCTTGATAGCAATGTAAAAAAAATCCATAAATCGCTCGATTTGATGTTTGAAGGCCTGCTCTTCTCGTCTCCGTTGAGCTTGCTCTTGTAAGCTTGAAGTTTGAAGAAAATTTCTAAGATGCAATATGTCATTATTGTGGTTGCCTGTCCTGTTGGGAGTCAGGGGAGGAGGAAGGGTGGGGCCGGTATCGTCGTCAGCTGTGAGGAGATGCATGGATCCATCGTCTCCCTGTGGATCATCTGTCTGATCCGTCCCATTCTGATCCACAAATTCAAATGGCTGTTCCTCTTGCTGAGCCATGTTAAGTTGGGTATCCTCGGAGAGTTTAGGATCTGTAGAGTGCCGGGGAAATGTCCTGTTCACTGTAGGTAAATGCAGGAATGCACCAGTTGAAATAAAATGATCAAGCTGTGAGCAAGCGAGTGGAGGCGGCTGCATGTGTAGGTGTGTTGTGGTGGTGGGCGGGGCTTAGTCAGCCAAAGCAATAAGGCGGCTGGCTTGACTGGAGACGTGCTACAAAGCCTCTGAGCTGTGCTAAATTTTGAGTAGGGAGTTAGCGGTTCACAACACCACACTGCACTGTAACACTATAACTCACTGACACTCTAACACTGCACACTATAACTCACTGACACTCTAACACTGCACTACACAAACACTGTAGCACTCCTGGAGACACTGTAACGCACTGGAGACACTGTAGAGAGTATCCTGGGTCACTAAGAAATCCAACGTGCGAGCTGAGAAGTAAACACTGTGTAATGGCGGACACTTGCTTGAATTTTGTAATGTTGGGCCTGGCTGATTGATGTCTCTGTCTAGGGAGTGGCTACTCACTGCGCCATGGATGTGTTGGGACCGAAGGGTGATGAATTGAAACTGTAAGTTCTTGACACTCCCATTTATTACAATAGACATATAGACTAACGTGAGAGCATCGGACTGGATCCGGTACTTGTCACTCCTCAGTGGGTACTGCTGCTCGCCCACGCAAAGAGCATGCGTGGCGGGAAAGTAGCAACGTTGCCACAGTACAATGTAACTTTGAAATCCAGCCAGAAGTCTTACAATGTGCAGCAACAAAACTTGATACCTACACAGTTTACATAAAAATTTTCAAATAAGATCATACCCAAAAGCAAAAATAAATATCTGCAATGATGATTCCAAGGTATACTAAATTCTGACTCTTCTATAAATAAATAATCCCATAAGCCATGCCAGGAAGATCCACAATGTCTAAACTAAACTGCCATCTCAGTGATGAGCATACAGGGGGGTTTGAGGGTGTTTGAACTCCAACCCTCCTAACCTCAAGCACGAAAAAGTGCCCTTTTCCAGTCATAAAATATTGCCAACCTTTTGAAAAAAAATTATTTACTCCTTCCACGTCCTTCATTTCTTTCAAACTGATTGCTATTTCCCGCATAAGAGAGGAAGCGCAAAGAATGGATGAAGAAAAGGTCTCATTCACTCAATTCAATCTCTAACTGTGTAATGCACTAAAACCAGCCCTATATCCACAACAAGTCCCCACAGACCTTTCCATGGTTTCCCCTATATGCTTCATATGCTTTGGTTCAGTCCACAGACAGCACATCACCCACTGTAAACCACATCACTCCAATTCACTTTAACCCAAGCACATCATTCATCCTCCTGCATATTCTGGCACCGTGCACTCAAAATCTTGTTCACTCCACTATTCCATCTCTAATGTGGTCTCCCCCTTCTCCTTGTCCCCTCCACTTCTGAAACATGTATTCTGTCAACCTCTCTTCACTCATTCTCTCTATATATCCAAAACATTTTAGTGCACCCTCCTCAGATATCTCATCTATACTCATTATTGCCAAACTCTCTCTTACCCTATCATTTCTTAATAGATCAACCCTCCTCCGTAAACACAGCATCTTCACACATTTCATTTTCAATACATTCACCCTCTTCTGTACATTCTCATTCACAGCTCTTTCTTCATATCCATACAACATTGTCAGGATTACTATGCTTTCAAACACAACCATTTTTGCCCTCCTGTACTGTGAACTCTCTTTCTACACATTCCTCATTGATACCAGGACCCTCCCTCTCCACCCATATACTCACCCACACACACACACAGCCACTTGATCGCTGTTTCCTACATTAACAAGATAGCGCTAAGAACAACTGAAGAAAGGCCACATCCACTAACATCCATTTTCTAACTGTCAGGAGTAATGCACCAAATCCACAGCTCCCTATCCACAACCATGTCCCCAAAAAACTTTCCATGGTTTACCCATGATGCTTCACATTTCCTGGTTCAGCCACTAACAGCACATCGACACCAGTATACCACCCCATTCAATTGCATGCCTTTCATCCTCCTACATGTTCGGCTCCAATCACTCCAAATCTGTTTTGCTCCATCCTTCCATCTCCAATTTGATCTCTTCCTTCTCTTTGTTCCCTCCACTTCTCACACATATATCCTCTTCATTAACATGTACAAGAACAGAAAAAGAAAAGCAGCATTTGCTCACAGCCATTCTTTAGATGTCATGTGCAATGCATCAAAACCACAGCTCCCAATCCACATGATCACAAAGTCCTTTCCCACACAAGGAATATAAAAACAATCAGACAAGCATATACATGACTCTTTACTTACTTGCACTGAGGGAGGTAGTGGTAAATTGAGTAACTTTGTTGCCAAGTCCAAAGCACCTGCTCGAGCCACAATTTTTTCAGCTGGTGTAGCAACAAAGCAGCCATCAAGAGTTTCTAAGGCAGCAGAAACTAGACGATCAACTGCAGTGAGAGGAAGGGGAGTTGAAGCTGTGCCCCCTGCTGCTGTTGACTCACTGCCACTCCCAGCTGTTCCACTTGTTCCTGTACCACTAACTGTTGCTGAGAAATCCTCAGGTTCCTCTGGCCACCCAAAGTCTTCCTTGGTTTTCCCATAACTATAGCACAGGTAGTAAATAAAAATTATCTGTTAATATCACTTGAAAACAGGAAAACATAAGAAGCCAAAATAAAAGAATGCATAAAAAAATGCTTCAAAATACTTGTATACTTAGTTATCCAACTAGCTTAGGAAAATAAACTTAGGCTGATCTGTCACCTGAAGGTTAATCATCATGATTTGGAAATTAAACTTTGTAAGCTTTCTCCTATGTTAATCTTAGGTAATTAGCTTCCAGACACATAATGACAAGCCATCATACCCAACATTTGCATATCTTTTGTCAGGATTACAGAGTAAACAGATTTAGTCCCAATAACAATGTCATTTTCAAATTTAAGATGTCAAAAAAGGAGGATATATGTAGCCATGCATCAGAAAGACAAGATTTTTTTTTTTCTTATCCCTTTCACTCTTACAAATATCCCTTGAACGCTTGGGAACAGAGTCCTATACATTTGGGGTCAGCGTCCATTATACATACCATGTATGTTTAAATTCAGTCCTGCAGACATATTTGATATATACACCACAGTAGGGATCAAACCCTGGGTAGAGTGCTTGGCTGCCTCATCTCAGTGGGGGTAGCATGGCTTTAATCTACAGGGACTCTGATGGTGTGACAAATATGTCGATGGACAGACATATGTATATACACCACGGATCAGGATCGAACCCTGGGTAGGGTGCCTGGCTGCCTCAGTCACGTGAAGGTTAGAAGAAACACACACTAGACTTCTAGTGTTTTTCAAGTGTGTCCCGACCTCATCTTGGTCGAGGTAGCATGGCTTTAGTCTACCAAGCCTCCGATGGTGTGACAAATATGTCAACAGACAGACAAATATATGAATGGTGAAGGTAAAACAGGAGTTTATGAAAATACACAATAAACTAATGAGAATTTCAGATCAAAATATAGCAAACATCTGTTCATTTGATATACTTATATTCTTATCTGAAATTCAAAATGAGATTCTCAGGTGCAAAAATGCAGCTGCTTGTAAAATAAAGATCCAAGTAAAACACAGATCACAAGGGATAGATAACGAGAATTCATAGGGGAAAGCCTCAACTTAAACCTCTATCAGTTGTTACTCATGAAAAGGCTAACACAAGAATGTGATCAAACATTCTGAAAAATAGTGATTATAACCTGACTTTCATCATACCAATCAATTTTGTTTTGTAAATAATATGTAGTTCTTATGTCTGCTGTATCTAAGCATTTAATGACTAATGCATGATATCACTCACATCTTTACAAAATCAACCATTGCAACATTTGATGGATCAGCTGATGGTCCAAATGTAATTACTAAGCGCTTATCTGCTTGCAGTGATTCTTCACGTGTCAGTGGAACATCAAACCAACGACTTCGAGTAGCAGCAATTGAAACTGTACGTCCAAATATCTGTGAATAAGGATACAAATGCCAAGATGATTACTAAAACTATCAGAGAAAATTAAAATATAGTATAGACATAATTTTGTTTTAAAATTATTATGTATAAATGTGTAGTACCTTTACAATACTTACACACTTCAGCAATATGTATAAACTTCACTAATGGGTAAATTTCTTAAGGCTAATTAAAAATAAAACCTATTCAATCTACACTTCTTTGCCAAAAATTCTATGCAACTTCCAAATTTGAATGAAAATAATCCTGTTTAAGTCTGTTCAGGATATGCTTCTGCTGAACTTGTCTGTTCAATGCATGAAAAACCCCACTATATAAATATATAAATAAACTGCCTCCTCCTACTAGGCTGGTTTGACCTGCAAGTGAAGAATATGAAAATTTGTGGGGAAACTTGAGGTGAGTCAAAGATGTCAGCTAGCAAGGCCTGTCACCACTGCAAACTCTAACCCTACCCAGGTTAGTACCCATCTACACACCAACCAGAGTAAGGATGAACTGCAGGATGAGCTGCAAGTTGTCTGCTTAAACAGTGGATCTACTTAACAAAAACGAGTTAAGTAACAAAGAAATACCAAAACACACAAAAATAATGAAAAACTTCAAAATAAATGTACATGGGGATTTTATTTAATCCAGCATGGAGTAATGTTCACATATCTGGCGTGGTTCTTCCTCCACCTGTACTCGTCGGAGTAGAGTCAAAATCATTAATTTCTTTTAATTCTCTAAGCAATACCTCTCTTCAGCCATTCCTTCCTGTCCATTGTCATGTTGCTGCCCCCTCTCTGTCCTACAAGTATTAATTTTGCCACTGTTCTTGGGAGATGTAAGTGTGTCCCTACCACCAAGGATTGTCCATTGCACTTGTCTGCTTGTTACTTTCCAAAGTGAGTGTGGGGAGACCAGCCATAAAAAGACTGACCATTATGGTACCCCCTCCTTTCCCTGTACAGTAAAGATGTCGAAATTTCATCCTTCCACTCTTTCCCTCTTTCTATAACCTTTCTACAATCAAGAGTCAGGTTTACAGCCACCTGACCATGACAATGGCATGTTATGCACATGCCATATTGGTCACTATGGAAAAAGGCATATCCAAGAGCATGAATTGAAAATTATGGATACTTTTTTCAACTTCTTAGGAAATTAAACTTCTACTCCCACAGTGATGAGATGAATTCCTATGTACCTGTATCAGCTGCTGCAGCCTAGAAATAGATGAACAAACTTTTTGCAATATCAGAGAATTCATCATACTCACCTCTAAGTATGCAGGGACTCTCTGAGTGTCAACAGCACCTACTGCAACTCTTAGGCCACAGATAACAAGAGTTGTGTCATTGTTGGTTACTTCTAGTTGGAAACCTCCTGGTTTTGTTGATGCAATATACATGCCTAATGGAGAAATGAGGGGGATGGTTGAGAAATGTACATTCAAATCTTACTATACTGTAAAAAGTAGTTACTCAGTATGTCCTTAAAACCAATGCAATTCCATTAGAGATATGTAAAATCTCATTGTTCATATGTGTGCTCATCTCTCATGGCACCATATGCATGTACTTTGTGTCAAGCATACTAAGAAATAAGCCAAAGTCAGAATAAATATTCTAACACTTTTGTCATACAAAAATAACAAATTCAAAAATCGAATCTCAATACAAATACCTACCTTGGCTATTGAGTCTATTCTTCAGCTGTTGGACATTATACACTTGTAAGAGGTCATTTCCTCCATACTCTATTTCATTCATCACTGAACAATGCTCAAAAAAGTCCACAGGGAAGACTACTGAGCCTGTATAAAGTAAAGATACTAAAAATTAGATGATAGCAATAATCTTACATGAGTGAAAAAAGTATCATGATCTAAAAATAGTAGTATTCAGTACATGAGACTGAAATCCTCTTGTAACTCAGCTCTTAAACATAAGGCATACAGAGCCCAACCTTTGTAAAGACAAACAATCATATCCAGCATCACTTCATATATCAAGAAACAGATCCACACATGAAAGCCAGGCATAACAATGTGTATGTCCCAAAGTGATCCCTTCTCTAAAACTGAAGTAACTGTTTATTACAAAGTTTGCCTCTGAGGCATGAAATGCAGGGCAGGATGAGCTACTTTTAGTAAGATGCTGAAGTGCTTATCAGTATACAGCTGCATATTAAGATACATGACTATGCATAAAGTGGCTGAAAACTAAACTTAGAAGTACAACTTTAGCAAGGTGTGGAAGTGTGCATGCAACAGCATACTGACACGGGCAATGATACCAAAGGTAGCGGAATAGTTCTCTCTTTACATTGTTAATGCAAACTATAAACCAATATTTGTATTTCAACTAAAATATGTAAGTCCATTTACAGAAATCTGCAGCAACATCCACCATCAGGTCAAGACTTGACTGAGTGTCAAATCATTTCCCGTTCTGTATGAACCATTAAGTTCAATTTTGTACAGAGGTACCTTGTCTGCCACAGTATTATGAGCCAGAGTTTCAAGTATCAATGCTCACCATAATGCATATCATTTCACCAACTGTGGTATACAGTTCTGAGTATCCATATTTTTTTTTCTGTCTGCTGGAGGTTATTATATTCATTGTTGTATCTAGTAGGAAATATCCTTCATTATTCTGTGTGTGAGAAGGACTTGGGAGGTGATATCATCTCTAACCTATCACCAGAGTCTTATATTAGGAGAGTAGTTGAGACAAAATGTTTGCTGGCAAATGTCAAAACAGCTTTCAAGTATATGGATAAGGAAATCTTTAACAAGCAGCTCACATCTTACATTAGGCCAAAACAAGAATATACTCCTCAAGTTTGGTCACCATACCCGAAGAAGTACAAAGAGATGATAGAGAAGGTCCAGAGGAAGGCAACAAATATGGTAACAGAATTAAGAAAGCTATGTTACAGGGAAAGGCTAATGACTTTATATTTGACCATCATGGAAGAGTTTTTAAAACAGACTGATTATGTGGACAGTAATCTGTTCTTTGAGAGATGTAGAGACAGAGCAACCATAGGACATAACAGAATTGAGTAAGGAACTTGTTCACAAAGATGTAAAGAAATACTTTTATAGCATAACTGATTTTTTTTTACACTTAATCGCCATTTCCCATGTTAGCACCAGGAACAGACGGTGAAAGCCTGCATTTCCTCAAATCCATTCTCTAACTGTCCCATGTAATGCAAAGAAACCAGAGCCCCTATCTGCAAACACTTCACATGCCCTGGTTCAGTTTACTGAAAGCACAGAGACCCTGTACACCACATTGTTCCAATTCACTCTATACAGTGCATGCCTTTCACTCTCTTGCATGTTCAGGCCCCAATTGCTCAAAATCTTTTTCACTTCATCCTTCCAGCCTTTCATTTGTGATGGATAAATGAAACAAAATGACTTGCAAAATGGCTAATGTAGACAGCATATATAAATTCAAGATAATACTTGAGAATTTTTAAAAGACAGGGCTCCATGAGTGTAAAACTCCCTCCCCTTACAGTATAAATAGGTAATTACACAAAAATCCTGACTGACCAATACAGCCACCTCCTTTCTCAAAAAATTCAGCTGTAATACCATCCACTCCAGTCACTTTGCCATGTTTCTTCTCAAGCAAAGCTTTCAAAACCTCTTCTCTTTTCACCACACCACTTGCCATGACTTGAATCACATACCTCCCCAACCCAAATACCCTACATCTGCCATTCTGGGCATCTCTTCATAAAAGCCTCTTTAATGAGCTCATTTACTTTCACCATCTTTTCACCCACATCATTTTATATCAAAAGCTTCACATACCTGAAGGCCGTCCTAATTTAGGCGCTTTCTTCTTTCTGGAAGGACGAAGTGATGAAATAGCACTGAGAACTTGCATTTGCGGTGACAACCAAAAATCTGTTGAGCAAGATTAATATTCAACAACAATTACCTGCTGGTACTCTGTGAGTGCTGAAATACTAAGGAATACTTAAACAAAGCTGAAAAAAAGAAAAGTCACAAGCAGGAATGAAAACAATAATTCTTTCCTAAAAGTCTGAAAGATACATGAAGATTTTCAAGTGTCACTGGAATGGAACACAAAAATTTTTTTGAATGCTGAGGAACATAAATACTTTATCATCAAAAACATTTAAATACTAAAAAAACAACTCAACCTTTGAATTAGGTCACAATATCTGCTTAAATATGCCAAAGATGTTTTATACATACAATGCAGTAAACCCTTCATGAATGTATGGTTTAACTCAAATGCCAGGTGGGTTCCAATGTTCTCCCCTTGAAAAGATGGAAATATTTCATATTTTCTGTTTCCCTTTATGAAGTGAAATATATACATGAGTAAAGGAGAAGTATGCTCAAGTGACATGACTTATATATCCACAGATAAGCCTTAAAGTTAATGCAAAGATTGCCTAGCTGAGGGGAGGAGAGGTGGTTAAGCCTCATTATGCAAATCCACAAATCCCTAAATATTCCAAGGACCTTCGCCCCCTCATCCTTCTCAAGGTTCATATCAGCTTCTATGGTTTCATTCACTACCATGACCACTCTCAGGTATCTAATACTAACCAGTAGTTTGTGGATTGGCATTATAAATCCTAAGTGACCCATCTTCACAAAGGAGAATGAGAGTGGTCTTGGCTTCATGATTGGGTGACCATGAGTGTCTCAGCGCCACTAAGTCAGTCATCTTACTCTTGGCAGGTAAAACACGAATCTCTTGTACAAGTATATGGTCAGGTTTTACCATCAAGATCACAGGGTTGTTACCTGATAAAAAATGGTGTAATTAGATATACCTTTTAAAAATCAGACATTTAAAATAAAAAATAATGGGAATAATACAAATAATTTTTACAAGTTTTGTCAGTCAGACACTGAAACATGCTGTAAGGTGTGATATGCTTGCAGAGACAAAAAAGTTCAGAAATCATGAAATTAGGCCATAGCACTTTATGTCAGACACTGAAACATGCTGTAAGGTGTGATATGCCTGTAGACAAAAATAAGTTCAGAAATCAAGAAATAAAGCCATAGTGCTTTATGTGAAAGTTTATTATGTTGTCAGGGCCAGTAGAGGGAGAAGTCTTTTAAGATTTTAATTGCAATGCATACATCAGAGGGAGTGAAAAATGGATGGGCAGTTGTGTATTTTTTTCAAGACTTTCCTGTTCAGGGTGAAGGTTGGTTTGTGGCTGATTTTTGAGTGGTGTGTCACGAGTATGTTTGTGTGTCCTTTGTGAGAAGGGATTTCATTGGAATGGGTCTGTACTTCTTCATTAGTTGGGGCTGAACTGGTGCATTTTCTTTAATGTGTGCCACGGTTGGCTGTAATGGGTCTTGTGACTGACTGCTGAGAATGGAATGCCATTTTTAAGTACATATTTTTTGGATTATGATAGTGATAATGTTATTTAGAGATTGGATTTGTTCTCCAATTTCATTGTGAGGGAAAACGTCCCTACTGGTGCCTCTTTGCACTCGTCTCTTTCCTTCAAAGAGATCTATCTGTTCCTTTTTTAAGTACAAAGAGAGAGAGAGAGAGAAGAGAGAGAGTCATGTATGAGTTGATTTCTTTGCTTTGAGAGGTTAGTAACTTGGAAGAAGTTTGGGTTGTATTCCTTTCTGTGCCCTTGTGGTATATGCTTTTTCCTGAATTGGATATGTGTGAGACTGCATGACGCTTTTGTGTATTACCATATCTTCAGAGAACTAGTTATAGATTGAGAAAATAAAAACAACAGAGTTTATGTATAAAGAACAAGGGAAACATGTAATAATTAGTGAGAGGCGAAGTTGGCACAAGGGTCTGCATGACCAATCCTCTACCTAACCTTAACCTGACATCTTGTGGCTGGCTTCACTCAGGTAAAACTGGACACATGGTTGACTTACAAAATATACCAAACTCGTGAACAGGTGGTAAATTTTTTACAATTTTCTCCACAATCAATGTATCTAATTTGTACATGCCATGACATATTCAATACATTATCATCATGTGTTTAATTATGCTGGATTCTATTATATCTCTTTCATCCTTATCCCTACACTTAACAAGAACCTTAGCATTTTTTCCAATCAAGTGAGAGATAATTTTCACTAAGATGAACAAACAAGGCATCAGATTGCTGGCCAGTAAATACACTGTACTTAACCTTACACTTTACACCCCGCCCCACGGGAAAATAGCATTGCCAACCCCCGCGCCGGCGAGGTAGCGTCAGGAGACAGATGAAATGGCCACATTCGCTCACACTCAGTCTCTAGCTGTCATG
>JAYMFT010136859.1:0-12914 GCA_038088735.1 Panulirus argus
TTTTTTTTCCCCTCACCATTTCCCATGTGAGCATCAAGAACAGATGACAGAGCCCAGAGGGAATAATCCTCTCCTGGTTCCTTGCTCTGTTCTTTCTTTTGGAGAGTAATACAGGAAGGGAGGATTTCAGTCACTTGCTCTTACCCCATTTTGTCACCTTTTACGACACACGTGGGCAGTATTCCTTCTCCCCACCCTCATATCTTGTAAAATTATTTTAATCCAATAGATTTTATGCAGGGATTATAAGATGTACAATTTATCTTGAAGGAAATACTGCTTAAAAGAACATTAGATGTATGGAAATAAGGACAACATTTGTATTGGCATACAGAGCCTGTAGAAATGAAACCTGATTGTTGGATAAATCTTATACAGGTTTGACAAATACGTTTGGAGAGTTTCTTCCTTGTAGTATGATACCAACAGAACTTTGATACCAGCAGACTTGGATTTGATACCAGCAGATGCAGCTTTGTTTCCAACTGACACAACTTTGATACCAACAGACACAACTTTGATATCACAAGCACATCTTTAATCTCAACAGACACAGTCTTGATTCACTATTCTGAATTAATATTGGACCCATTGAACCTATCCATTTTATGCAAGCACACCAATTGTCAAAATAGCACACCCGAAACCCACTAAGCCACACACACCTGTCCTCATCATGTAATATACACACCAAAACTTCCTGAAAGGTAAATCTAGAAGAATATAGTTCCATATACGGAAAGACTTGTTAAAAAGATGTAGATTATATATGGAAACATTAAACATGACATGCTGCTTACTTGACCTTTGAAAAGTCACATTAGAGATTTAATCATATCTACTGATGCATTACAAGGTGTGTGGCATTTTTATGGATGTGCATATAATTTATTCATAGTGAGGGGCTTGCATTTTAGCCCCTACCTTGTGATACTGTTCTTCAGTAAAAATATCAAGTCTCATGATTTATGTGTGGTGAATATTTTCCTGTTTTCTTTCTTTTTAGCTAATGATTGCTTTTGAAAATTTGGGTGACAGCATTCCCACTGGTTTGTATTTCAATTCATGGACTTATGTTGTACTTAGACATCTTATTCAACAGAATAGATACCTCAAAGTTCTGTGGTAAAATAATTCATATGAATCAATCTTTCAGAGCTTTTTAGTGTTTCCCCTCTTTCGGATTGACCATATTCAGTGTGTATTGATTCTAGCTCACTTTTCCATTTTCTGATTTATATTTTTCTTTCACTTGTAGATTTTATGTCATGTCAAAACTGCCATGCATATTGGTATGATACTATCTTCAGGATTTGAGTGTGTTTACATAAATGAATTGATTCTTTTCTTTGTCAAGACTGGGAGGTCACTGTGAGAAAATGGTAATTTGTAAATCTCTTTTCATGTGTAGTTTTAACAGTCGTAACTTTAGAAAAGTAGGAAACAGTTTTTTGAGGTCAAGAGAATATTTAAGCTATTTAAAAATAATTCATCTTAGACTGCCAGTGAGGTACAAGTTTCTTACCAAAAAAATTTTAGTAAAGGAATTTTGCTTAGTTTTAAGCATATAATATTAAATTTTGTAAGAAAAACAGAGAAATATTTACAAAAATAACTACTGTATTCATTATGTAAATACACATTAAGCAGTTTGTCTTTGAAACATTCATTCCATGTGAATAAGTTTGTTTATGTTCATTATATTTGTGTGATAGTTTATAATGAAAATAAACCTCAGCATATAGAAACTGTTTTCCTATCACTCAGATACTTCAAAAAGAAAGGTGCAGTTATAATGGAAACCAACTGTAAAATTGGAGTCTAAATGTCAGAAGATATTTAAAATCATTGATTATGATAGCAAGCTTACGCTAAGGAAATAGGTGTTACTAGCTATTGATAACCATCACTTACTTTAGAAATATCTTTATTATTCACAAATGATTCTACTTCTCTGTGAGGTAGTCTTAGGAACAGATGAAAAATAGCCTGATTTGTATACAACCACATCTTAACTGTCACGTATAATGTACCAAAACCAGAGCCTATCACCCACATCCACCACTTTGTATGCCTTGGCATATTCCACTTGTAGTATGTCACTGCCTGTGTATCACATCGATCCAGTTCACTCTATCTCATACATGTTTCCCACTTTTCTTAATGTTCAGGTCGGAAAGGCTCCAAACAGGATTGTCAATTTAGGGATTTTGTTAGATTTAGCTACTTTCCATTTTACTCAGTGACATTTTGGTATATTAGCTACTTTCCATTTCATTTAGTGATATGTTTTGGCATTTAGTTGCGTTACGTAAACTTGGAGAATTTTTGCAAACTTTAGTGCAAATAGCTTCCTACAAGGATACCACATGAGAGATTCCATTTGAACATCTTTTAGCCCTTTAACATTGCTCAGATTACACCATTCTGATGTTGATATTGATTGTGTGTTCAGTCATATGAAATTTGTAATATCAGAGCAGAATAAGAGTCATAAGCTTTTAGAGTAATCTTGGTCATTTAATATGGGCTTCACTGACATGGAAAATGCTGTCATAATTACAAATTACCTAGGAGTGAGATTTTTTAGACTTATCATCATACTAGAGCTTTATAGACTTTAGAACTGTCAGGAAGTTCACAAGAACAAGCAACATCCAGTAACACCAGCGAGGGATAAATATGTTTGGGATTTGACTGACTTGGAATGATACATATTTCAAAAATTGTACTATAAATATTTTGTGTTTTATTTACATATGTTGTCATTTAAAATGTTTATTGCCAGCAAGTCTAAAATATCCATTTAATTTTATGCTAATTAGAATTCATGCTGAGATTTTCATTACCTGTATTAATTCGGTATTTAAATGTGCAGTTGATCTTGTGATTAAGTGTACTTTTCCATTCTTTGTGGCATTCTTACCTTTCTTTATGTGTTTAGTATTTTCTTAGCCACTTTATGGGTGGATCTAGCAACAAATATGAATTAGCTACTCTGCTTTCCATTTACTTCCATTCACCCCCTATATTAGTAACGCCTTCTACAAGACCTCTCTGTCAGTTCTTTTGTACACTTTCTCAAAACCCATAAATGTAAACTCCTCTCTTTAAGTACCGTTCACACAAATTTTTCACAGACATATGTGGTCCAAACACTCACTGAAGCCATGTTCCTCCTATTCAGTTAGATGCTCTGTGCATGCTATCCCCCCTTCACACTGTTAGTCACCAGTTCCCCATATACCAGGTATACAAAACAGACATGTTTTGGTAAGTGGAACATTTATTTTTGTACGCCTTCCCTTTTTACAAGGACACTGCACAAGCACTCCTAGTCTTCCAATACCTCCCCTATGGCCATACAAATGTTGAACTTCCTTACCAATATCAGAACTTCTGCCCCTTTTCTTAAACTTATCTGCATTGCTATTCACTCATGCTATTCTAACACTTCTTGTGCAAGACTTTTAGCACCTCCACTTTTCACCATATCATTCACCATGATTTTTTTTTATTCTGCATACCACCATGCTCTAAACACTGTAGTCTGCTTTCTCTAGTCCTCTTCTTTTTTTTCCCGCTTCATTACCTGATACCTTCAGCCACTTTCCTTTGTACAACTTTCAATAATTCATAATCCACTGTACATACTGCCCTTAAGGCTCGAATTGGCTGAACAAGTGGGCTTGCCCTGGGGATGGTGAAAATGTTGGGCTTGATTCGGGGATGGTAAGCATGTAAGGATGTTGAGTACATGGGCTTGCCCTGGAGATGGTGACCATGGAGGTTTACCCTGTGGATGGTGAACATGTTGGGCTTGCCTTTGGTATGGTGAGCATGTAGGCTTGCTTGCCCTGGGGATGGTGAGCATGTTGGGCTTGCCTTTGGGATGGTGAGCATGTAGGCTTGCCCTGGGGATGGTGAGCATGTTGGGCTTACCCGGGGATTGTGAGCATGATGGACTTGCCCTGGGGATTGTGAGTTTGTTGGACTTACCTTGGGGGTCGGGCTTGCCCTGGGATGGGTGCAGTCAGTGTGGTTAACACCTTGGGAGACACGTGGATCAGGTGACTAGCCTGGCTTGTCTGAGGCAGTTATTTAACTGGCTGGTCCAGCACAGCTATAAGAAGGTTCCTGCTGTCTTTCGTACATCATGGTTTATTACAGGTTTTGTTCGTGTGGTCTGTAAAGTGGTCCGCCGGTGAACTGAGTCTGTCCTCTGACCTCCTGTCCTTTGTTATCATGATAGAAGCCATTTATGGCGATTACTTTGATTTCCTTTTTTTTTTTCGAGATATATAGAGAGATCTTTCTCTTTTTGAGCTTTAAGAGGGTCTTTTGAGTGTATGTAAAGACAGTGCACTGCGCTAGCGGTCATCTGCTCGCGTCTCGTTTTCATGGCGGCCTATCTGATCTTACCCTGCATTGAAGAGTGAAGGTCGCCACAGATCACACGCGTTAGGATGATGAACACAGTTCTCATGTGGGGCTTTGTTTGGCGCACATAGAACAGGTCTTCCATTCTTCCGTTTATGAGCTGTGGTTTGTTGTGTGTTTAGTCTCGTAAAGCATACAGCATGGTATCAGGGGAGTACACATTCTGGTCCAGTTGGATGAGTGTCTTTATGGGAGTTGCCATCCTACCTCGTACAGACACCTATAAGAACAGCCCCATCCCAGCTCCTGTGAACATCATCATCAATAATCAACAGACCGCCAACCTAATGTTCGTGAAGGACTTCGTTTTAACTTCCTTTCCCAGGTTCGCAAGTCCCCTTGTTGAGTAAATATCTTCCCGTATCGTATAATTTAAACAGGCAGCACTGAATTCGATAAACCGTTTATAGATATTTTCACTATCAGAATCAACTTATAATATTTTGTAACGATTCCCAGACATAGGTTTACTGTCAGTGGTATGGCAAGATAGTGGGCAGTGGCGCAACCGTTACTGCGGAGTGGGAGATGTGTGGGTAATCCTGCGCCGCTCCAGAACGCCATTATGCTGCTCATGTCTCTTTACCGCAAGTGGAACGATAGAATGTGTGATATGTTCAGCCAACCACGGGGTATATCGGGTACGTACAGATAACCAAAGGATATTTAGATACTGATTTATAGTTGTTTAAATTTCGATCATTCAAACCACATTTGTGCACTTATTTATACATGTACGTGTGTGTCGGTCGGTTTGTAGATGAAGTTTGGTAATAAGCTGAGAAGGTTTGATATATGGAGAGGACGAGTGAAAGACTGGCAATGAGGATACGTGTGGGAGCAGGGGTGAAGGGGGGTGGGGGAAAGACTGGCAATGAGGATACGTGTGGGAGCAGGGGTGAAGAGGGGGTGGGGGAATCGAGAAAGAGATAGGAAGTATCAGGGCCTGAGTATGCAGGAGGGTGGGAGGTGTGCTTGGGATAAAACAAATTGTGGCGATGTGGTATGCTGGGGACGACGTGTTGTCAAGGGAACCAACAGAATGATTTGAGCGGCTTGGCTTTAGATGGAGAGGGGCCTTTGGTTTCAATGCACCATACCTGACGACTAGATAGTGCGTGGGAGCAGTTGGGGTTATTCTTTGCCTGCTTCTGGCGCTACCTTTCAACGCGGAAAACCGAATTAATATATATATATATATATATATATATATATATATATATATATATATATATATATATATATATGAAAGCATTAACCAATCACTTTGATTCACCCATTTCAGTATTTATGATGATAAATTATGTATCCTGTACCGAGCTGATTTAAATATCCCATCACATATTTCATTATATCGTTTGATTACTATGCATTAAAGACGGAACTGTAGATGATTTTTTTTTCAAAGGGAGAACCACAAGCAGGTGGATAATTCTTTGGAAATTTTACTTTATTCTCTCAGCTCAATGACTTTACGAAGTAAATACATGATTAGTAAGTTGCAGGGCTTTGTTTTTGCTACAAAATATATTTTTACCTCGTGTGGGATAATTGATGATAAAACACTGAACATCCGACCACTACCTTCACTCACACCTTTCCATGGAGTCCAAAATACAAAATCATGGGCTGTCTTCAAATACTAATGATGATAACGAACTGGTGATCAATGTTCCGAAAAGCGCAATCGACGTTTTCTACTAACTGGAATCGCGTAAAACCCACGGGACAATATCCATTGCCTTAAAAGAAAATCCTTGGGTCGTGTACCAGTTATTCGTCCAATTATCTAATGGCTTTGCAGTAGTGGTCGAGGCTGGACGTATTCCCTCAGGGAAGTAAAATTCGGAGTTGGTAGGGAATATCTCTTTCAAAAATGTTGATACTTTGGATGATTCAGATTTTCTGTAGCAAGAAACACAAGGATGACCAACAGACTCTCCCTTCGTTGCTCAAAGGCAACGGGATGAGCAGAACAGGGAGGAGTTGTTTGATAAATCTATTCAAAATCTATAAAGGGAGAAAAGAATTCCCAAAGGATGAATCAAATTCCAGTCCAGACTTGTAATCAGAACGCACCATTAACAATGTTATCCCTGTTTACTTGGCCTGGTGTGTTACGTCCACTTGTGCTCATGTGTATCACAAAGAGGATTTTAACTCCAGAAAGACGTGATGGTAAAGTCAATAGATAAAAATAGGGTGGTAGAAAGCGGTTCCTGGCCATAAAATATGAATGCTGTCCCGTCCTGCATGTAAAAGTTTTTGTCTTAAAAGGAAAAGTAGCCTCATCAAATGTCCTGATTTAACAAACGGAGATTGCTTCCTTTATACCAACCTAAATAATGATGGATTTAAATCACACCTGTATCATCTGTATAGTGAGTGATGACTCTAGCCACAAAATCTTGCATGTATCAAACTTTGTCTTACTTGTAACATATTGTGTCTATTTTCTATAAAGTTTATTTGTATAAACCTCGTATGTGTAAATATTACATTTTACCAACATTGCTCATTTCTATGTCATCTTTTGATAATAGATATATTCATATAACAACTTTACGTCATTTCGCTTTCCATATACAAAAGTTGAAAAAATTATCTCTGTTGCGTGTCGCCCACACCATCTATCGCCATCTTAAGCACTCCGGTGAAGAGCCATTTCAGTTTTTTTAATTTTGTAAGCAACTTCCTGTGTGTATGTTATTATTTACTCGTGGTTACTTTTTGCGTATTACGACAAGGGAGTTTTAATATTATATGGCACCGTCACTTTTAACATATAAACAGAAGTATATATATATATATATATATATATATATATATATATATATACCAGATTACGCAGGTGTGTATGTGTGTGTGTGAGTGAGCGGTCAAGTGAATGGACCTACTTTCGTGTGTTATTTGACCTTGGTCGAGTGTATGTTTATTGGCGTATGTATATTTATGCCCTTCTGCATCATGTTTAGTTTCCCTGTAGTAGCCATTGGTGTTCATGCGGTTTTGAAGAACTTGTGGCTGGCATGCGCATGTTGTGGCCATATATTCAGAGTGCAGTAGAACCATTGAGGAATATTGTTAGCTTAGGTATTCAGGAGCCTCGCCTTAATAAAAAAGTTCACGAAACATTTATCGAGCTGCTGAATCTCCAATCTTTTGCATACTTGGGTATGTTTAAAGTGTTCTCTTTTATTATGAAAAATGAATTGTCTGTATCATGTACTTTTGGTCCTATAGTATATTTACACCTGCTAAACCTACATATCAACGTTTTAAGTTAGGAAGTTTACAGCACCTATTTTCTGTATAATCCATACATTTGATAAATATATAAACTCATACTTATTTCATTGATTTAGTGGAGGCTATGAAATATTACGGAAGAGAAAAGAAACTGATGAGTTAATTGACGGGAACTAGTTTACAGTGCGGACGGGCGAAGCCAGCGAGCAGTGGCTCCGCCCCTGGCTCCAGCATGTCGACCGTCAGTGGAGGGAACGCGTTAA
This sequence comes from Panulirus argus, assembly GCA_038088735.1. Lineage (NCBI taxonomy): Eukaryota > Metazoa > Arthropoda > Malacostraca > Decapoda > Palinuridae > Panulirus > Panulirus argus. Next base: position 7,953 of record JAYMFT010136859.1, read on the forward strand.
TGGAGTATAGACGTTCTGTGGCCGCTCGGGTGTAGGTGTGTTTTTTTTTTTTCGATACTGGAAATGTCAGTGCACTCCAGCATGCTGATAGTAATTGGTGAGTAGAAAAGAACGAAAAGAGAGTTTGTGAAATCACGTTAATCCCAGGGAGCAGGAGCAGTTACGTATTTTGCATCGGTTTCTCGTAGGGAAGGACATGCGATTTCTGGGCTGCCTGCCTGGTGGGATTTGAGAAACATGAAATTAAAGTTTAAACTCGTGTCGTACAATCTTGCCTTTTTGGTACGTGCTGGGAGGTGTGTGAGCCTCGCTGTGGACGATGAGGAGTATCGACGTGGGTCCGGGCGAGTGGCAACTCCTTGCGTGGGTTGCAACTTGATATTTAAACGCTAAAATTAAATACCATCAACGACGGGGGCATATGAGGCCGCGCAGAGCCACATACTTGGTCGACTTCCACCAGGCCGCAGCCAGCTCTGCTGCAGCTCCTTGCTGGCTAGCCTGTTGCCCTGCCTGCTTTGCCTGCCTCCTGCCAGCTCTGCTTTGCCTGCTTGCTATGCTATCCTCCTCCATCCCATAATCATCCCGGCGGTCAACCAGTACTGCCAAGCACTTCTACCAGGGCTTAAGAGTAAGGCAGTGCCTCTTGCTGCGTGTGGCACCAGTGCCATACTTTGCTCTGCTGTGCTATGCTCCACGGCCATTAGTGTCACTGCCATGCTGCACAGTCATTAGTGCCACTCCGCCAAGCTGCATAGATTTCAGTGCCACAGCCCACACTGCCATGCTGCATAGCCACCATTGCCACACTCATGCTGAACAGCCTTCAGTCCCACATTTCCAAACTGCACAGCCATCATTGCCATTGCTATGCTGTACAGCCATCAGTACTACATTGCCATGATGCATAGCCTTTATTTCCACGCTGCAAAGCCATTAGTGCCATGCCTTACAGCCATGAGTGCCACTATCATGCTTCTCACCCATCACTGCCACACTGCCATGATACCCAGCCGCTAGTGCCTCACTGCCATGCTTCAAAGCCATCAGTGCTACTCTGCCATGCTTTACAGTCATCAGTGCCACAGTCACGCTGCATAGCCTTCGGTGCCACATGCCACGATACACCAAAATCAGTAACACTACTATGTTGCAAAATCAGTTCCACGATACACCAAAATCAGTAACACTACTATGTTGCAAAATCAGTTTCACAATACAGTGCTGGAGTCACAGTGTACTATTGCTCTGATTTGCTGTATCGCTAGGGGTGCCATAGTGCACTGCTCCATAGCCAGTGCCCTTACTGTGCTGCTGTCTTTCAGTGCCACATGATCATGCTGCGCATTCAGGCAATGCAGTCCTGCAGCACAGTAACCCAGTGCCATATCATCTAATTTCATGCCCAACAATAACCAATGCCATGCCCCACAGTAACCAGTGTCACAGTGCCATTCTTCAGTGACCAGTGCCACGGTGCCATGCTCCACAGTAACGAGTGCCTAAGTAACCGTTGCCGTAGTGCTATGTCCTGTAGTAAACAATCATGCCCTATAATAACCATTGCCATACGGTGCCCAGCGGTCTGTCACAGGTGCTCAGACGGTGTCATATCTCGGTTATCTAGTGCCACACTCACGCACTTGGGTTTTAGAGAGTCATTGTCTTTGCATGTTTAGGTGGATAAGTGTTCTGTGTCAAGGGTAAATATTTGTGTAAACATTACAGTGATAGATATTTGTATGAACATTAGGGCAATAAACATACGTAGGTTGCGAGGAACATTACTGAAGTTAAATCTGTGTTTCTTAACGCTGGCAAAATAGAATGTATAGACTGCTGTGGAAGAGTAACTGTAGTTGCAAGTGGACATCTGTCTTTGAACAGTTGGTTATGATTGAAGTTGATGGACTGCCACCATGCCAGTGGTGTGTGTTTGTGTGTTAAGAAGAAAGGTTGGACTAATTATAATGTTAATGTCCAACATTTTATTGTCCTGTTACTGGTGCTAATTAATGCACTCGGTGTAAGAGTACTAATTGATGCACTCAGTGTAAGGGTACTAATTGATGCACTTAGGGTTTAAGTTACTTGTGATAATTACTGGTAATTTGCTTATGCAAATTAATACTGGTGCTAATTACTATGTTTTGGGTGTAAGTTTTGGAGCTCATTAATGTACTCAGGGTGTAAATTACAGGTGTTGATTAATGCACCTAGGATGTTTGTGACGTGCCAATGAATTCACTTAACTTATAAACGTTTTAATTTTTAAGTTCATGGTATTAAACAGATTCACTTGTACGTTAATATCGCTGATGAATTCACTTGAAAATTAATGGTGCCAATAAACCAGTTAGAAGTTAATGACAATGGTCATGAATGGCTGTGGTAATTATGACCCAGTTCTTTAAGTGGTTTCTATTGACTTTTCTTCTGCAAGTTAGGATTATTCTTAAGTTTGTGGAGATAACGCTCCAGGTCAAATTTTACACGAGTATCTTAACCTTTATTTTATTCATAATTAATGAAATGATATTGAGATATCGTTTATAGGTTTGTGTGTGTGTGTGTGTAATTTCCGCAGTCCGTGTTGGGGCGAGGCTGTTGGGCCGAGTTGTTGGTAAACCAAGTTGCTGGAGGCCGTAGCCCTCAGGCCCATTTAAGCCTTTACACCCTAGCTGGTCTGGTATACTTAGTAAATACTTTCCCTGGGCGCCCTTAAACTTCACCGTGCAGCCCATGGTGTTTCTGATTAATATAGGCAAGGTGTTGAGGAATCTTGGACCCGTATGATTAAAGGGTTCTCTTCCTGTCAGAGATTTTGGTAAGATGTTTGTAGCCCTCGACATATCCAAAGCATTTGACAGGGTTCGGTATAAATCTAGACTCCCTTCCTTTTTTTTTTTCTGTTTCTCTTCCGTTCATGCGTAGCTTCCCCTCTGGCCATACCCATTGCAGAAGTTTTGGCTTAGCTTTCTTGATAATCCATACGGTGGGGTGGGAGGAAGGTGTAATGCCTCTGGGCTGCGTGGGACTGCAGGCTGCGGCTTGCAGCAGGTTGTTCGACCGACGACCCAATCTTGGCTGGAGGGCTCGAAAACTCCAACAAGTAGTCTCCAGGTATCCTGCCTTACAGGTTACCTCCAAATCCCCATAGGTTAGCCCCATCACACCCCGCAGAGGTCGCAACTATCACGCCTTTCCCCATCTCCCATCACCCACCCCTCCCAAGACACGTAACCCTGCCCCTGCTACCTTACCTGTCCCACCTCACCTCACCTTACCCTACCCCTTTTCACCTCACCTCACCCATCTTACCCCGCTCAGCCCCTTCCACTTCATCTCACACCTTCCACCTTACGACATTCCGCCTTTCCATCACCCTAGCCATCCTGCTTTACCCATTCCACTCCACCCTAACGCGTTTTTCTTTTTTTTTTTTTCGTTATCCGGTCATTGTCTTTCCTAGATCTATTAATAGCCAGGTATTGTCTTCCTCAGATCTTTAAATAGCCAGGAACGCAGCATCCTGGGAGACGCAGATGAACAGCTAAATGTAACATCTTTATTTGTCAGTTGTATAAAAAAAAAGTAATCCATGATTGTATGAGTAACATGTGGGTTGCTATTAAGTTAAAGTTGTCACTGAGGTCTGAAATGCTCTCGTGGCAGCTTGTGTGGCCAGTTTCCGGGGACCTGAAAGCAGTTGGTTAAGTCAACGTTGGTCCATTGGCTCACCAACGGAACGGGTAAGAAACTTACGTGTTATTTATTAGTTATGGGCATTATTATATTCTGCAGAGGTGATGGCGTTGGATGGAGTGTGTTTCAACTGCGACTGGCTGTGCACTCTTTGACGTACTCTCCTGTGATTGGTTTACTGTCTGCTTGAAGAACAAAACGGAAGGATTTTACCGAATCTGTGTTCTGTGTGCACGCGTTCTGTGCCGTTCTTGGGCGAGGGAGTGTGTGGGAGGAGAGAATCTAGAAGTTCTTGGCCCCGATGGAAGTCTGTTGTCAGTGGGTATCGTTGGGGATATTGATGGTGGTTGACGGGTGTTGTTGGTGATATTAAGGGTGGATGGGTTTTGGACTGGGGAGTGGAGGTTGATGGGCTGCACGTGGTGTGTGTTACCACGAAGAAGCCGTGGATTTGTTTTACTTGGTATGCTGACGGTAAGTTCCTTTAAGACACTAACCTTTTCAGGTCGATGTTAAGGGCTCTTAAGGCCTTTGACTTGACCCTGAAGCCCTTCAGGTCAAAGGCTCCGGCCATTTCGCCCGAAAATTGTACCGTTGTACTCAAAGGACGCTTCGTAATTGCACCGTAACTTGAGGTACGTTTGAAGACACAGCTTGAAGTATTTTTTTTTTTTCCTGTCGCGTGGAGTATTGTGGTCATTGTGGTAATTTTTTCCCCCTGCCCTTGTAGAGATTGTTGAGCCAGCTGTGGTACTGGCCTCGGTGGGCTGATGATTAAATAACTGCATTTATTATCATATGTTATTATTAGTATTATTATCCCTCGGGATTGGAGAGAAAGAATACTGCCCACGCATCTCCTGCGTGTCGTAGAAAGCGACCAGAGGGGCGGGAGCTATACAGCTCCTCCTCCCCCTTCATTATAACCAGGGTGTAGAGGAAGGAGCCAAGCGAAGATTTCTTTTTTACTCCCTCAGATGTTCGGTTGTGCGTTTATGATGCCACCTGGCTTGGCCGGGAAGAAGGCGATAAGGTATGAACTGAATGTTGTCCAGGAGAGTTAGACAGACGTCAGTCAGCTTGAGTGCCAAGGGACCTAAGCCCCCGTAGAACGCAAGATGTAACCCCGTAATGCATTTTGTTTCAACAGTAGGTGTGGGGGAATTTAGACGAATGAGATACCTCTCTCTCTCTCTCTCTCACACACACACACACACACACACACACACACACACACACACACACACACACACACAC
>JAYMFT010136870.1:0-12914 GCA_038088735.1 Panulirus argus
CATACACATACACATACACACATGTACATATTTAGACTTGCTCGCCCCCATCCACTTCTGATGCCACCCCGCCCCCCAGGAAAATATATATATATATATATATATATATACATATATCCTAGCCAGGGGCCAGGTACCCATTTTATCGACCAAGCCCTAGGGATGGATGAACAGATGGGTTGCCTGTGGACCGACCACCACAACCAGGATTTGAACCTATGCGCTCGACCCTGGGCAGCCCGTGAATGAGTCACGGTCAGAGACACTAACCACTACACCAAGGAGGTCCATATTTTACCAACACTACCAGGTGAAAGACATCCTTTGGGAAACTAAGATTCTGAACCACAGAGCATAATCCTACTTTTGTCGTCTTTACACAAACAGAGGCAACTGAACATCAGCACTTCAGATTCAATGTGCTCAATGATGCAGAAACCAATCCCTGAAAATGTAGGTGTCATTAAAACAGAACCACATTATTACTTATGAGAGAGATATCAAGAGATTTCTTTTCTCTGCAGCACCCTTAATGCTTCTACCCTTAATGCTTCTCAGTCTGGAGCCCAACAGAAAAGCATAAAACTTGTCGATTCAGTATAACACTGAGTACATTTCCTACAGCCTAGAGACCCAGCCTGAGACTGGAGCTAATGTAAGTCAGACAAGCCCTGCACTAGCCAGGGCTGGTCCTGGACTTATCCTCAACCAGACAAGCCCTACACTAGCCAGGGCTGGTCCTGGACATATCCTGAGCCAGACAAGCCCTACACTAGCTAGGGCTGGTCCTGGACCTACCATGAGCCAGACAAAAGTTTTCAAGTATAATGATAAAGAAATATTTAACAAGCTATTCATATCCAACATAAGGTCAGGTTTGGTCATTCCACCAATTAAAAAAAAATCGAAGAGATGGTCCAGAGGAGGGCAAAAAATATGGTACCATGATTATGAGAGTTAAGTTACTAAGGGAGCCTAGAAGTTCCTAAATTTACCCATCCTGGAAAAGAGAAGAGTGCCGGGAGGCCTGATCATAACTTTTTAAGTTTATAAAAGAGAATGAAATCATGGACAGGGGACCTGTCTTCCAAAGGATTTAGGAATAGACCAACCAGAGGACAATACATGAAATCAAGTAAGAAACTTGCTAATGAAAGGAGGCAGAGAAATAGTTTAATAGAATATAAGAGTGGTGGATGAATCAGACTGACTGAATACATAGTTAATGCAGACAGTATACCTGAATTCAAGAGACTGTATGATAATAGAGAATTATCATGTGTGTGAAACTCCCTCCCTGTACAGTGCAAACAAGTCATTGCAATAACTATACTAGCCAGGGCTGGTCCTGGACATACCCTGAGCCAGACAAGCCCTACACTAGCCAGGGCTGGTCCTGGACATACCCTGAGCCAGACAAGCCCTACACTAACCAGGGCTGGTCCTTTACATAACCTGAACCAGACGAGCCCTACACTAGTCAGGGCTGGTCCTGGCCCTATCCTGAGCCAGACAATATCTAAACTAGCCAGGGCTGATCCTGGACCTACCCTGAGCCAGGCAAGCCCTACACCAGCCAGGGCTGGTCCTGGACATACCCTGAACCAGACAAGCCCTACACTAACCAGGGCTGGTCCTGGATACACCCTGAGCCAAACAAGCCCTACAATAAACAGGGCTGGTCCTGGGTCTACCCTGAACCAGACAAGCCCTACACTAACCAGGGCTGGTCCTAGACATACCCTGAGCCAGACAAGCCCTACACTAGCCAGGGCTGGTCCTGGATATACCCTGAACCAAACAAGTTCTACACTAGCCAGGGCTGGTCCTGGCCCTATCCTGAGCCAGACAAGCCTTACGCTAGCCAGGGCTGGTCCTGAACCTATCCTGAGCCAGACAAGCCCTACACTAACCAGGACTGGTCCATTACCTAACCTGAGCCAGTCAAGCACTACACTAACCAGGGCTGGTCTTGGACCTATTCTGAGCCAGAAAAGCCCTACACTAACCAGGGCTGGTCATGAACATACCCTGAACCAGACAAGCCCTACACTAGCCAGGACTGGTCCTGGACACCCTGAACCAGACAAGCCCTACACTGGCCAGGGTTGGTCCTGGACCTACCCTGAACCAGACAAGCCCTACACTAGTCAGGGCTGGTCTTGGACATACCATGAGCCAGACAAGCCCTACACTTGCCAGGGCTGATCCTGGACATACCCTGAACCAGACAAGCCCTACACTAACCAGGCCTGGTCATGAGCATACCCAGAACCAGGCAAGCCCTACAGTAGCCAGGGCTGGTCCTAGACATACCCTGAACCAGACAAGCCCTACACTAGCCAGGGCTGGTCCTGGACATACCCTGAACCAGACAAGCCCTACAGTAGCCAGGGTTGGTCCTGGACCTATCCTGAGCTAGACAAGCCCTACGCTGGCCAGAGCTGGTCTTGAACATACCCTAAACCAGACAAGCCCTACACTAGCCAGGGCTGGTCCTGGACCTATCCTGAACCAGACAAGCCCTACACTAGCCAGGGCTGGTCCTGGACATTCCCTGAACCAGACAAGCCCTGCACTAGCCAGGGTTGGTCCTGGACCTACCCTAAAGTAGCCAGACCGAGGCAACACACCAGACAGTAACTAAACCCCAACAACTGGTACCAATATTTTGTTATGAAATAAGACTAGACCATATAATCAAAATGTCTCTTTCCCGGCATTTACCTGACAATATCTGCAGTGATAGTGCTGTGGTGTGGTGTTATGTGGTGTGGAGTGGTGTGGAGGGCCAGTGTTTACATGGTGGGTCTGTCGGAGGGAGGGAGGGTGGCTGGTTATTTGTGTTGCTCTCCTGCTGTGGTCGACCTGCCTGCTCCCAAATCTGCCCTCCCCATCCTCCTTCATCCCAACCCAATCCGTCTACAGGATAAAATATAGGAATTACGGTGTCACAAACCTGCCACACAGTGTTTGACCTCGCCTGACCTATCCCCAAGGTAAATAAGCAGGAAAAACAGCTCGCGCCAGCCCGGGTCCCCCAACATTCATCAAGAGAACGTAACGTCTTTCAAAACTTATTTACCTTACACTTTCTTTCTTGTTTTATAATTATATTAATATCTGATATTCTCATACGTAATCATAATTACATCAGACTTCTTTTACACCATCTTAGATTTACAATTAGATATTTGTGCAACAATAGTATTGGAACAAATACAGCAAGGAAACAACATTGTCTGTAGCCAGATGGGATATTATGGTGTGGCTGCAGACACTAGCCTGAGCCAGCCTAGATCAGCGGCTGCTGACACTGGCCTGAGACAGCCTGGATCAGTGGCTGCTGACACTAGCCTGAGACAGCCTGGATCAGTGGCTGCTGACATTAGCCTGAGCCAGCCTGGATCAGTGGCTGATGACACTAGCCTGAGCCAGCCTGGATCAGTGGCTGCTGACACTAGCTTGAGCCAACCACGATCAGTGGCTGCTGACACTATCCTGAGCCAGCTTGGATCAGTGGCTGTGACACTAGCCTGAGCCTGCTTGATCAGTAGCTGCTGACACTAGCCTGAGCCAGCCTGGATCAGTGGCTGTTGACACTAGCCAAGATCTGTCAGGCTGTATGTTTGCTGGCACTAACCAGGTTGTATGGCTGCTGACACTAGCCAAGACAAGCTGAGCTGTATGGCTGCTGATACTAGCCAGGATCTGCCAGGCTGTATGTTTGCTGACACAAGCCGGGATCTGTCAGGCTGTATGTATGCTGACACTAGCCAGAATCTGCCAGACTATGTCTGCTGCCACTAGCCAGGCTGTTTGTTTGCTGACACTAGCCAGGATCTGCCTGGCTGTATGGCTGCTGACACTAGCCAGGATCTGCCAGACTGTATGTTTGCTGACACTAGCCAGGATCTGCCATGCTGTATGTCTGCTGACACTAGCCAGGATCTGTTAGGCTATGTATGCTGACACTAGCCAGGATCTGTCAGGCTGTATGTCTGATGTCACTACCCAGGATCTGCCAGGCTGTATGTTTGCTGACACTAGCCAGGGCAAGCCAGGCTATATGGCTGCTGACACTTGCCAGGATCTGCCAGGCTGTATGTCTGTTGACACTAGCCATGTTGTATGGCTGCTGACACTAGCCGGGATGTCTGGCTGTATGTCTGTGATACTACCCAGGATCTGCCAGGCTGTATGTTTGCTGACACTAGCCAGGTTGTATGGATGCTGACACTAGCCAGAATTTGCTAGGCTGTATATTTGCTGACACTAACCAGGATGTCAGGCTGTATGTCTGCTGACACTAGCCAGGATCCGCCAGGCCGTATGTCTGCAGACACTAGCCAAGATCTGCCAGGCTGCATGTTGGCTGACACTAGCCAGGTTTTTTGGATGCTGACACTAGCCAGGACAAGCCAGGCTGTATGGCTGCTGACACTAGCTAGGATCTGCCAGACTGTATGTCTGCTGACACTAGCCAGGATATGCGGTGCTGTATGTCTGCTGACACTAGCCAGGATCTGTCTGGCTGTATGGCTGCTGACACTAGCCAGGATCTGCCAGGCTGTATGTTTGCTGACACTAGCCAGGATCTACCAGGCTGTATGTTTGCTGACACTAGCCAGGATTTCTTAGGCTATGTCTGCTGTCACTAGCCAGGTTCTGCCAGGCTGTATGTTCACTGACACTAGCCAGGTTTTGTCTGCTGACACTAGCCAGGGCAAGCCAGGCTGTATGGCTGTGACACTAGCTAGGATCTGCCAGGTTGTATGTCTGCTGACACTAACCAGGATATGTAATGCTGTATGTCTGCTGACACTAGCCAGGATCAGCTAGGCTGTCTGCTGACATCAGCCAAGATCTGCCAGGCTGTATGTCTGCTGACACTAGCAGGATCTGCCAGGCTTTATGTCTGCTGACACTAGTCAGGTTGTATGACTGCTGACACTAGCCAGGACAAGCCAAGCTGTATGGCTGCTGACACTAGCCAGGATCTGCCAGGCTGTATGTCTGCTGACACTAGCCAAGATCTGTCAGGCTGTATGTCTGCTGACACTAACCAAGATCTGCCAGACTTTACGTCTACTGACACTAGCCAGAATCTGCCAAACTGTATGTCTGCAGACACTAGCCAGGATTTGTCAAGCTGTATGTCTGCTGAAACTGGCCAGGATCTGCCATGCTGTATCTTTGCTGACACTAGCCAGGTTGTATGGCTGCTGAAATTAGCCAGGACAAGCCAGGCTGTATGTTTGCTGACACTAGCCAGGATCTGCCAGGCTGTATATCTACTGACACTAGCCAGGATCTGCTAGGCTGTATGTCTACTGACACTAGCCAGGATCTGCCAGGCTGTACGTCTGCTGACACTAGCTAGGATCTGTTAGGCTGTATATCTGCTGACACTAGCCAGGACTGCCAGGCTGTCTGCTGACACTAGCTAGGCTGTATGGCTGCTGATACTAGCCAGGATCTGTCAGGCTAAATCTGCAGACACTAGCCAGGATCTGTCAGGCTGTATACTGACACTAGCCAGGACTGCCAGGCTGTCTGCTGACACTAGCCAAGTTCTGCTAGGCTATATGTGTGCTGACACTAGCCACGTTGTATGGCTGCTGACACTAGCCAAGATCTGTCAAGCTGCATGTCTGCTGACACTAGCCAAGATGTCAGGCTGTCTGCTGACACTAGCCAAGACTGCCAGGCTGTATGTCTGCTGACACTAGTCAGGACTGTCAAGCTGTATGTCTGCTGACACTGGCCAGGATCTGCCATGCTGTATGTTTCCGACACTAGACAGGTCGTATGGCTGCTGAAAATAGCCAGGACAAGCCAGGCTGTACGGCTGCTGACACTAGCCAGGATCTGCCAGGCTGTATGTTTGCTGACACTAACCAAGATCTGTCAGGCTGTATGTATGCTGACACTAGCCAGGATCTGCCAGGCTGTATGTCTGCTGACACTAACTAGGATCTGTCAGGCTGTATATCTGCTGACACTAGCCAGGACTGCCAGGCTGTCTACTGACAATAGCCAGGCTGTATGGCTGCTGACACTAGCCAGGATCTGTCATGCTAAATCTGTAGACACTAGCCAGGATCTGTCAGTTTGTATGCCGACACTAGCCAGGACTGCCAGGCTGTCTGCTGACGCTAGCCAGGTTCTGCCAGGCTGTATGTCTGCTGACACTAGCCATGTTGTATGGCTGCTGACACTAGCCAAGATCTGTCAGGCTGCATGTCTGCTGACACTAGCCAGGATCTGCCAGGCTGTATGTCCGCTGACACCAGCCAGGATCTGCCAGGCTGTGTCTGCTGACACTAGCCAGGATCTGCCAGGCTGTATGTCTGCTGACACATGCCAGGATCTGTCAGGCTGTATGTATGCTGACACTAGCCAGGATCAGCCAGGCTGTATGTCTGCTGGCACTAGCCAGGATCTGCCAGGCTGTATGTCTGCTGACACTAACCAGGATCTGCCAGGCTGTGTCTGCTGACACTAGCCAGGATCTGTCAGGCTGTATGTATGTTGACAATAACCAGGAACTGCCAGGCTGTATATCTGCTGACACTAGCCAGGATTAGCTAGGCTGTATGTATGCTGACACTAGCCAGGATCTGCCAGGCTGTATGTCTGCTAACACTAACCAGGACTGCCAGGCTGTCTGCTGACACTAGCCAGGTTCTTCCAGGCTGTATGTCTACTGACACTAGCCAGGATCTGTCAGGCTGTATGTCTGCAGACACTAGCCAGGATCTGCCAGGCTGTATGTCTGGTGACACTAGCCAGGTTGTATGGCTGCTGACACTAGCCAGAATCTGTCAGGCTGTCTGCTGACACGCCAGGATCTGCCAGGCTGTATGTCTGCAGACACTAGCCAAGAACTGCCAGGCTGTATGTCTGCTGACACTAGCCAGGATTTGCCAGGTTGCGTGTCTGCTGTTGTATGTCTGCTGACACTAGTCAGGATGCCAGGCTGTATGTCCGCTGACACAAGCCACAAACAGCCAGTCCTTTGCGGCTACTGACGCTTGGTTTTTGTAAGGGGTGAATTGGGGGCTTGTCCAGATAAATACTCAAAAACTCAAAACGAGTCTTTCCTAAGAAAACCAAGTAACTTACAGAAATGTCTGCATCTGACAAATGAATCTTCTACAGAGAGAGAAATTTTCCACATTATAAACTTGTCTTTATTGTAGCAAGATGGTCCATTGCACAAGGTTCTTCTGCGGGTCATGAATGTAAACAATGAAACAGTTAAGCATACATACACATATACATTTTTGTTTCCTGTCTAGGGACTCAAAATGGTGATTAACTATGATATATATAAATTAGTGTCATTACTGATTAAGTTTTAGTGTCATTACTGATTAAGTTTATCATATACTTTATGGTTCAAGGGATGGTAAATGGGAACCCACCACATTCCCTCATCCCACCATGGACACGCCCTTGGCCCACCTCGTCCATGGCCCGCCACATTACTACCCAATCATCCTGCTGCCATACTACCCCAACGCCCATCCTTCTGTCTTACTACCTCAACACCCATCTTGCCGCCCATCCTTTAGTCTTACTACCCCAACACCCAACCTGCCGCCCATCCTTGTCTTACGACCCAACACCCAACCTGCCGCCCATCCTTCTGTCTTACGACCCAACACCCAGCATGCCGCCCATACAGCAGTCTTACTACGCAAACACCTAGCCTACCACCCAACCTGCTGTCTTACTACCCCAACACCCAGCCTGCCGTCTAACTATCCCAACACCCATCCTGCTGTCTTCCAACCCCAACACCCTGCGTACCGCCCATTCTGCTGTCTTACGACCCCAACATCCAGCCTGTAGCCCATCCTACTGTCTTACTACCCCAACACCCAGCCTGCTGTCTTACGACCCCAACATCCAGCCTGCTGCCCATCCTGCTGTCTTTCTACCCCAACATCCAGCCTGTTGTCTCACTACCCCAACACCCATCCTGCCGTCTTTCTACCCCAACACCCAGCCTGCTGTCTTACTACCCTAACACCCACCCTGCAGTTTTACTTCCCTAACACCCATCTTGCTGTCTTACGACCTCAACATCCAGCCTGCCGTCCATCCTGCTGTCTTTCTACCCCAACATCCATCCTGCTATCTTTCTACCCCAACACCCAGCCTGCTCTCTTACTACCCTAACATCCAGCCTGCCGTCTTACTACCCCAACAACCAGTCTGCCGTCTTACTACCCTAACACCCAGCCTACTGTCATACTAACCCAACACCCAGCCTGCCGTCTTACTACCCTAACACCCAGCCTGCCGCCCATCCTGCTGTCTTACGACCCCAACACCCAGCCTGCCGCCTTTCTACCAGAACACCCATCTTGCTGCCTTACGACACCAGCACCCAGTCTGCCACCCATCCTGCTGCCATACTTCCCTAACACCCAGCCTGCCGCCCATCCTGCTGTCTTTCTACCCCAACACCCAGCCTACTGTCTTACTACCCAAACACCCATCTTGCTGTCTTACGACCCCAACATCCAGCCTGCTGTCTTTCTACCCAACACCCAGCCTGTTGTCTCACTACCCCAACACCCATCCTGCCGTCTTTCTACCCCAACACCCAGCCTGCTGTCTTACCACCCCAACACCCAGCCTGCAGTCTTGCTGCCCTAACACCCATCTTGCCGTCTTACGACCTCAATGTCCAGCCTGCCGTCCGTCCTGCTGTCTTTCTACCCCAACACCCATCCTGCTGTTTTTCTACCCCAACACCCAGCCTGCTGTCTTACTACCCTAACATCCAGCCTGCCACCCATCCTGCTGTCTTACTACCCCAACACGCAGTCTGCCGTCTTACTACCCTAACACCCAGCCTACCGCCCATCCTGCTGTTATACTATCCCAACACCCAGCCTGCCATCTTACTACCCTAACACCCCGCCTGCCGCCCATCCTGCTGTCTTACGACCCCAACACCCAGCCTGCCGCCTTTCTACCAGAACACCCATCTTGCTGTCTTACGACACCAACACCCAGTCTGCCACCCACCCTGCTGCCATACTACCCTAACACCTAGCCTGCTGCCCATCCTTCTGTCTTTCTACCCCAACACCCAGCCTACTGTCTTACTACCCCAACACCCATCTTGCTGTCTTACGACCCCAACATCCAGCCTGCCGTCCATCGTGCTGTCTTACTATCCTAACACCCAGCCTGCTGTCTTTCTACCCCAACACCCAGCCTGCTGTCTTACTACCCTAACACCCACCCTACTGCCCATCCTGCTGTCTTTCAACCCCAACACCCAACCTGCTGTTTTACTACCCTAACACCCAGCCTGCCGCCCATCCTGTTGTCTTACGACCCCAACACCCAGCCTGCTGCCCATCCTACTGCCTTTCTACCCAAACACCCAGCCTGCTGTCTTACTACCCCAACACCCATCTTGCTGTCTTACGACCCCAACACCCATCTTGATGCCCATCCTGCTGCCATACTACCCTAACACCCAGCTTGCCATCCATCCTGCTATCTTACTACCCTAACACCCAGCCTGCTGTCTTACTATCCCAACATCCAGCCTGCTGTCATACAACCCTAACACCCAGCCTGCTGCCCATCCTGCTGTCATACTACCCCAACACCCAGCCTGCTGTCTTATGACCCCAACACCCAGCCTGCTGCCCATCCTGCTGTCTTTCTACCCCAACACCCAGCCTGCCATCTTACTACCCTAACACCCATCTTGCTGTCATACTACCCCAACACCCAGTCTGCCACCCATCCTGCTGTCTTACTACCATAACATCCAGCCTGCCACTCATCCTATTGTCTTACTACCCCAACATCCAGCCTTATGCGAGAAGTAATACTGTCAAAACTTATGTACTTCACAATCATAATGACTTAGAACTAATGCCTGCTTAGTGTTTTCTGAAATATATATGGGCCTCATTACTTGTTCCACAATATTTTGAGGGTGTATTCATTGCAATCAAACTCCCCAAGTAATCTGTAGCCCTTTGGATTTTTCTATACATTCAGAAGCAATGCCAAAATTGTTGCCACTGTATTTCTTATGAATTTCACTATAGTAGTGAAATGATCATATACCTTGGATTTATCATCAACAACAGAAATGCAGTCAGAGGATTGTTCTCTTCAAAACTCTGATATGATTATGGTACTGGACAAGTTTTCTGCATGAAAGCATTTTCCGTTAATGGTCTAACTCTGTCTCTTTCACCTTTAAAGTTACTCTATGCTACACCAGCATGTGAAGACAGGATATTGCACTAAGGCTGATTAGTATCTCAAGAAGGCTAGGTATTTTGTTGAACAGAAAAAGACCCATCACCATTACTGTTATCTGATTCACTGCTTACATCACTGATAGCTGCTTCTACCACTTGCAATTAACCTACATAGTTATTTTCATCCTCTGAATCATCGGTGACAATTTGCTGTAGACAATGCACTACGTCTTGAGTAATTTGTTTATCTTTCACAATGTCACTGTATTTCAGTCAAATGTTGCAGACATATAACAACAGCCTGAAATAAAAGAAATCTTATGCACAGCCCACATCAGAACTCACATTCATAAAGAGAAAAAAAAGCCTTCACTTGCTTCTATACTGGATATGCCTTTCCCAAAATCTTGTAATCTTGTAACTACTTTCATATAAAAGTTCCAAAAAAATTATAGAATATTCTATGATAATTCAAATATACAAACATATTCTACATAGCAATAATTTTTATTTGCTTGGTTCTTATCGGTATGTATGCAATTTTGTTATCATAACAGTGATAAAAATTCATGAAAAATCAGGGAGTGTGAAGTTTTTAACTTATCTAAACTTATTGTGATGTCTATCTGAAACATACAGTGATCTCTCCTTCTACATAATGCTCAGTGTAGTCAGGACCTTAGCTCCCTCTCCTTCCCTATGACTTAATTCAGTTACCATGGTTTTGTTGGTTACCTAGAGCATTCCATGTCCTTCAGGCTTTCCTCATTCAAACTCACACTAAACTGTCGTGTCTTGTCTTCCAGCTAGATCTAATAACCTTACCTTTGTTCACAATAACTCTCAAATTCCTCCTTCACACACTCTCCCATGCTCAAACACCAGCTTTTCGAGTTTCTCTCTTGAGTCTATCACCAGGTCCATGTCATCTGCAAATAGCAACTAACCCACCTCCCATCCCGCAATGCTGTATGCTGTGGACCCTATAACTTTTCTTCCTCAACAAACCATCCATGAACAGATTAGAGAGCCATGACGACATCACACACACCCTCGACATAGATCCACACTCCCCTACATAGACAAATATAGAAATATACTACGTACACTTAATGATGCACTATGCTGTACTCTGCAAACAATATCTTGAAGTCAAAATATACTTGGATACATTCTAGTTCTTTACCATCATTTATTACTAGGATTGAATCTACAGATATTAGGGATTTACTACATCGTATATACTAGGATTGAATCCACAGATACTAGGGATTTATTACATCAGGATTGAATCCACAGATATTAGGGATTTATTACATCGTATATACTAGGATTGAATCCACAGATACTAGGGATTTATTACATCATGTGTTCCAAGTGACTATACAAAGGTCAAGCACATAGATGGAAGGGACACAGATGGTGAACACCCATACTAATCTCCCTCTTGCTCTTCACTTTTCATTCTTTTTCTCTCTGCTCATCAGCCTATACAGGTGATAAAAAAATTTGTCCTTCATGCTTCAATTATCCAACAATCAACATATTTTCTGTAGGGTCACTGCACATGACTTGACAGTTCCACAGTAATGCACCTCAAAGGATACCTCCAGGAGTACTGTTTTTTTTTTTTCCTGAAGCTGCTATGCAATGGAAGAGACCTCTATAAGCTGCAAATGGTGTGATAAAAGTCAGTTGCATATTCAAAAAGAAGCTGTAAAAGGTGAAATACATGATGTTGGATGCTGTCCCTGTAGGGAATATCATATCAAAAATATTCTGCTTTTAAAATGTGCCAGTCATATTTGTTGGGAAAGACTCGAGAAGGTAGAGTTCCAAAGCTTAGAGGTGCAGAGAAAGAAATATGCTTTCTTGGTCATTATGCATTTCAATAACTCTTAAGTTTCAACTCATCGTAAAGTCCTAATATAGTCAACTATGCCCTTGAAAATTAATTGTTTATTTTATTACATTCATATAATAATTCCTAATCATATCTTAATATATTTTTGTACTTCAGATCACAATAAACTTCTTAAACTGATCTTCTTCATTAAAGTTTAAACAAAGACCACAGAATTTTGTAATTTTCTTCACGGATTTATACTTGCAATCTGCAAAGATAAGGCAATAAATTATGTAAGATGAAGGTGCCTTGTTTCTAAAACATCTAAACAATATCATGGGGGAAACAATGGAAAAGTCTATGGGGCCTGGTTGTAGATAGTAGAATGTGGTTTCAGTACATTGTACATGAAACCTAGATATGGATGGGAGCAAATGTGGCCTTTCTATTGTCTGTCCCTGGTGCTAACTCACTAATGCAGGAATCAGCAGATACATACAAAAAAAAAAGAATAGCGGATAGGAGATAGGGGAGAAAATATACTTACCACGTATTCCCTGCGTGTCGTAGAAGGCGACTAAAGGGGGTGGAAGCAAGGGGCTGGAAACCCTTCTCTTCTTGTATTTCAATTTCTAAAAGGAGAAACTGAAGAAGGGGTCAAGTGGGGTGAGCTCATCCTCCTCAAAGGCTCAGATTGGGTTGTCGGAATGTGTGTGAATGCAACCAAGATGAGAAGAGAGGAGAGATAGGTAGTATGTTTGAGGAAAGAAACCTGGATGTTCTGGCTCTGAGTGAAATGAAGCTCAAGGGAAAAG
>JAYMFT010136881.1:0-12914 GCA_038088735.1 Panulirus argus
ATATATATATATATATATATATATATATATATATATATATATATATATATATATATATATATATACTCACTGTCACGCGTATCTAGCCTACCATACACAACACACGGCAGCGGCAGACACACACGGATGGCCGGTTCAAAGCGCCAGGAAGGCAGGCAGGCAGACAGGGAGGCTCCGCCGAGCGGCTGGCTGGCTGGCGTTACATGATAACTGCAGAGGCAAGGCCGCTAAACCTGTCACTCACCCACCGCCAGCCGGACCCCTACACGGAAGACCTGCCGACCCTAGCGGTACCTAGGAATGTTATGATCATACAAGCAACAGTCTATTGGTTATTTTTTTCATCATAATTCCGATAAAACTTTTCAAAGATCAAACATGATAACGATTTAAAAAGACGGCAGAATACTCGCATCACTGCAAATCAAAATCAAAACCTGGGCTGAATAGCAATAACACAGCCGTACCATTGCATACAGTCGACTAAACTCGAATTAAATTCGGTTGCCCATAGTAACAGAGGGTTTTCTCTTACCTTAAGATTATGCTATTCATATTCCAACAAGAATCATTCTCTATAGATAAATACTAAATCTCTTTCCTTTATAAAATATTTATATGAAATGTGAAGGCTATTTGTGACTTTTACTTTTCTACCAGTCTTGCAGTAAAGCGTTGCTGAAACGTTAGCGAATCTCGGTCCGGTACAACGACCGAGAAAACGTGTCAGTGTCTGAACGGACGTCAGAACCAACAGAACTTACAGCTGCTTTGCACCGCTTGGATACTCTGTGAAATTTTGTTAAGTGTACCTGACTAATTATAATCTCACATCATTTACATAAGTTTCATTTAATTTCCGTATATAATTTCATCTTCGCCCAGAGGAGAGGTAGTATCCTTAAAACCCTCGAGAACTTGTGGTTATTTTGTGGTATGTGAACAGTCTCTGCCAAGGTGAAGACCTGTCTCTAATCAATCCCATCCTTTCGCAGTGCATCTGGCTGCTGCAAGAGTGGATGCTGAGCAGACTGGGCGGTGTCTGCTGCCACGCACTCCACATGGGAAGTACACATAGAAAAGACAGACTAAAGGGAGGCAGGCCTTTGTCTCATTTCTAAGTTGTTTCGAAATTAAATCTAAATCCAAAAATGCCCAAAACACAAGCAGTCAGTTTATAAACCACAAAAAAAGGGATGTGACAGATGTGTCAGACGTGTACACATATAAGATTATCCAGGCATAAAGCTAGAACGTTACTGAAATAATAAAGTTTCACCTGCATGGCAAACGAAAATTGTGCCAATCAGTGAATACTATGCATCTTTATTGATGTCCTTTATCATTTCCTCTGAACTTTAATATTTTAAGGTTCTGTGTTACTCTCCGCATTCACAACTGCTGGATACCAGCGTATCGTCGTTCTGCAATGTTCTTTCAATGCGATGCGAGGCGAACAGTTCGATGATTCTTCTTCCAAGGACCAGATGTCTCGTACAGTAAGCCTCTTTTTAAGAACAGACGTTCTCAAGACCAACAGGAGTTTGCTGATAGTGTTACCGTGTCAATCGGTTCTCGAGAAGTAGCCAGCACAACCACCACTCGATAACCTGTACAATACAGGACATATTTGCAGTTGAGGGCTAAGAAATGATAATTAAAAGAGAAACAAAAGAAAAAAAAGATGCTGCCGAATCAATTCATCGGAGTTGTGACCCGAACCGTTTCGCTTCCTGATGCATGACCATACTTCCTACTCCTCGACATCCCTAGAAAACACAGACATCATTGTTTTTGTTGGCGTGGGCCCGAGGCGGTGTAACAAAGTGGACTACTCCCGTTCTTGTGGCGAGCCAGCCAGACTACTACCTACCCGCTGCTACCCAGATCCTGCTGGTTCACATCCGCGTGCTGTGTTTAAGGCCTGTGTCACTCCAGGCAATATGTTATAGGTCAGTCGTCTGGGGATTTCGGTAGTCATTTGAAATGATGGTAAAAAAAAAAGCAAGGGAAAAAAAAGAAAAGACTATTAAGATAAAACTCAAGTGTCGTTTTGTAATTACTCTGGTAAAATGCCTGCCTGACCATTTCTGCTTCATGATGCCATTTCCTATGCAATTTCCCTGGATTTATACTCCCTAATGGTGCCATTTGTCTGTGCCAATTGTATCTTTATGGTTCTTCAAGGTATTTAACCATGACAAAAATTATTCCTTATGGGTATGGGATCATGAGAACTCTTATATAGTTCGTTGGCGCAGCTCCGTCTTTTTCTGTACCTGACACTAGTTTCAGGCAATAGATAATAATAGGACAGACTGGTTGCACGTCAGTGGACTTCCTTATTCAGGTTAAAATAACAGACCGATGACACTTTTTGAGGTTTAAGAAAAACAGACAATTTTCATCCATACTTTTAAAAAGAAAAACGTTTGTGCCTCTGTCATGAAAATCATCCTAGGAACATTATAATATCGTTCACTGGATATAGGGTGAAATCTTTAACATTGTGTGTGCAGTGAGACCACACCGCTAAGGGATCCGCTAACGGCGAAGGAATAGCGCACACGCCTTATCATATTTCCTGTCTTCATTTTCATCAAAATCCATCTCTTTCATATCCTATAGTACATGCAATATGATAGGGAGTTATATTTAGGGATGACAGGTCGAGACAAAGGACCGTGGGTAAGTAGAGAGTGTTACGACAGATACAGTCGAGACAAAGGACCGTGGGTGGGTAGAGAGTGTTACGACAGATACAAAGTTGGGGTTTTAGTTAAAATAGGTTGGAGAACAGGTTTGGTTTAGGGAATGCCGGCTAGGATACCAACTGGCTGGAGTTTGGACGAAGATAAGAACAGGATAAAGATGAAGTTAGGATAAAGAAAAAAAAAGTCAGAGTCAGGAGAGATATAGGCTAGGAGTGATATAGATTTAGAACAGGCTTTCATAATGGGATAGAAAGAGTACTGTCAAGAAATTAAGATTAGGCGAGACAGAGATATAGAGTTGGGAGGTACATTTCATAAGGACAGGAATAAGACGAGGATAGGCGTTTGGTAAGGATAGTGGCAGAGGTAAAACAGAAATGGTGTCGCGTTAGGGACATGGTAAAGGCTAGGGTTGAAGCCCAAATGAATCTGATGTGCTATAAAACTCCGGACTGCAATAACCGTTCGAAAGCGTAGTGCTCAAGCTGAAATGTCGCCCCATAGCTGCCGTCAGAACTCGGGATTGGACGTAGAGTAAAGTTCGCCAGCGAGCGTTGGCGTGATAAAAGCCATTGTTGGTTATATAATCCTGTTACCACTGGCCTGGGAGGCAAAGGCACTTGAGAACCTTGGGTTAGGTAGGACTGGTTGGTTACTGGTAGCTCAGACGGGGGCGGGGGCATGGGCTCGGCGGAGGATTTGGGCGGGGGGGGGGGATTGGCAAGGGGAAGATTATCATTAAACTCCAGCTTCTACTACCCAAACCCTACCCTACCTTACTTCCCTTCATTGTGCCTTTCTCTCTACCCTACGTACGTACGTTGGCCTCCCTTCGTGATATGACATCTGACACTAGGAAGTTCATGGTGGGCAACCTTGTGGGGTGTTTTTTCCTTTATTTTTTTCTTCTGGCCATCTTAAGACAACATTCAGCGAATACTTGCAGTGTTGGAGGATTCAAGACAAAAAGAAATCTGCCTTGGTTAGATACAATGAGAAACTAAAATTCCAGCAAACCACCTGAACGACATTATTTTTTTTGCATCGTCTCATTCGCAGATCAAAAAAAGAAACAATGGTTTAACTCTGTGGAAAATATTTTCCTCTCTCATGTCTGCCTTGTCTTCTCTAATGTAAAATACCTCGGTTTTGTTAAACATTCTCCTATGTTATATATATTCCCCTATGTTGTTACTACACGCCCCTCTGTTCTTTATCTCCCAATGTTATGCATAGCCTTCTGTTCTTCCTCTGTTGTATGTATTTCTCTGCTGTGTATATCCCTTTGTTGTATATCCCTCTCTGTTGTGTATTGCCTTCCTGTTGCATAACACCCCTATGCAGTATATCCTTCTCTGTTGTATAACCATCCTCAGTCGTATATAACCCCTCTAACTGTCCACCTTTCACCACAGATGCTGTCCTTCTGACATGCACAATCATTGCGTCTGGACATATTGGCAAAGCAATAAGAATCCTCATTTACCATCAGACAAGGACAACAGGAGTGGGGAAAAAATGATTATCCTCCCCTATAACTGAAAGGGCAAAATGTTTTTCTCTACAGATGCAAATTCCTTTTCGAGTGGCCTCCATAGCATAACCCAACCCAGGTGATTGGATACCCCCCCCCCCCTCTCCCTCCCCCCCCTCTATGTCCTTGGGCCGAAAAATGCTAGGGAATGATAAAAGATTTAACGATGACGTTGACATTCAAGAGGCAATAGGTCAAAACCTTTTTTTTTTTTTGTTGCTTAACTGCATCATTTGTGGGATATCCAACAACGTACTTCCTTACTGTCAAGAATGTTAGGCAGAGGGACAGAGACAGACAGACAGATCCATAGCCGGGAACGGGGGTCCCCCCATGCATACACTGGGGGCGGGGGTCGCAAGTGTAGTAGTGCACCAAATTAGCATACAGATATATGCGGTATTTGCTCCCCGTCAGCTCAACAAAGCGAGGACAACTAGTCAGGGGAAATAAATCAAGACGTCTCATTCTACCGCAAGGAAACCGAGCCTACCACCACCACCACCACCATCACCACCGCCGCCGCCGCCGCCGCCACCACTACCACATTCCTCCAACGGTAAAGTAGTTTTAGAGGGCGGGTGGCTGGCTATCCATGCGTGACCCAGCGTTGACCCAGTGTTACATATCTTTTTCGACAAGGATGGACTGACCTGATGGTACCGCTCCTCTTCGCCTCTTCTACCAACAATGACTCGGTCAAGTTAGTTAGATTCTGTGGTTTCATGCGACTCTGTTGAAACTGATTTAGGTTCTTTTTCGTTGTGGGTGAAGACAAACCACATCAGACGAAGGTTCAAATTCTTACCACAAAGTTTCTAAATACATTCCCGTGGTCTCCCGAGTGTAGCGGGCGAAATACAATAAGAGTGTATTCGGCCATTTCGATTACTCATTTTCTTGCTCGGGAAAAAAAATAAAAGGAAAAGCAATCTGGAGGAGAACCTTCTATGTTTACGACTCGGAGCCCCGTGTTGGAGTCTGTGAACAAGAGGTAATTAGATGCAAGCTTCTTAGTACAGCATGCGAACAACTGGAGCAGCTGGTGCTACCCAGCGCCCTGAACTATGCGAACATTTTTTTTTTCCCCCATGGTATATGTCCTCACTCCCACTCAAAGAACGTAAATTGGATCTCTCATATATGGTAACAATGTGTTGCTCATGTCTGGAGGTTCTTTTAAAACCTTTTTTTTTTCTTCCTCATAATCAGAATGCTTGAAATACAGTTCCTCATCTTTGAGAAACCTGTAAGTCTTTCTACTCCTGCCATAATCAGTGATCTTCTGCTCTCTTCCACTATCGCAAAGAGCCTCGATGGGACCCAGTGGTCTCTTGCTATTTGAATCCAGTTGTATCTAGCGGTACTCTATGTATAACTATGAACACTAAAACTTGCATATGGCGCGCGAAGAAGCTGGATAATCATAAGCCTTTCGTCCAACGCTGGTGATGGTCCCGTCCACATCAGAGTGTGCGCTGTGACCTTCTCTTGCACACGACTTCCTCACACGTGAGTATCATCATACTGTGTGTGTTGGGCTACGAGAGATGTCTTATGATCAAGGAAGGGCAAAGACCCTGAAGTGGAATGATTAATGGTATGGACTCCCGTGGTGTAGCGGTTAGCCTTCCTAACCGTGACGCATTCACGCGCCGCCCACGGTCGAGAGCATAGGTTCGAATCCTGGTTGCGGCAGTCGGTCCATAGTTAACCCAGCTGTTCATCCACCCCTGAGGGTTCGTCGATAAAATAGGTATATATATATATATATATATATATATATACAGCGTTAATGGTATGGCCTTGATTAGGGACTCAGCTGCCAGTGCCGTCTCAGTATACAAACAAAAAATCATGTTTTGCATCTCTGAAAAAAAGGAAACCTTGCTTAATTAACAATTCTGTTGCACAAGCTTAATATATAGGATCTTAAATTTGTTGAAAAACGATGACACGTACGTGGATACTTTACGCAGGATTGTGGTCCTCTAAGCAGACACGAATGAGGCGCTGGTGACGTAGAAGTAGAGAGAAGGGAAGTACACTGTAGAATGGACTTATTACAGAGGAATCAATGAATCTTATCCACCTTCCCCTCACTGATTACAATCTTAGAACAACTGAGTCCGTCTTGCCCACGGGCGTACAAGCAGACCAGATTATCTCTAAGTGTCGAATGATGGTCTTAAGGGAACCCAGGACCGAACACGGGTCCTCAGTATCTTGCATTTCGACGATGCAATCTCTACGCTCGATCCAGTCCTGTTCAAAGCAACTACAGCGATGCGACCATTTGGCCAAGTCTGGCTCACAGGGTGAATGGTATCGTGCATACCTTATCATGCATAACGGTCTATCGATGCGTAACCGTTCCACCATGCGTGTCACTACACGTTGCATGCCGTCCGTACCGTCTCTTCATGCATTTACCGTCCATTCACTGTACAATCTCCGTCCGTACGTACCGTCCGTCCATGCATACCCTGGGTCTACGAAATCAACCATCCATTTATACCATCCATCCAATACATACATACAGTCTGTATATGAATACCATCCGTACATGCTTCCCGTCGGACGTCCGTGCATACCGTACACATCCGTCCATAAGACCGATCCATGCATGCATGACCTCTGTCAATGCATACCCGTCCGTCTTGTGCATACCATAAGCATTCGCGCATGCCACTCATCCGAGCATATGGAGGAGCTCTACAGGGAAGGCTGGTAATAAAACCCACTGAAAAACGTTCTCGCCTATCACCTAACCCAACGCTGAACACGTATGTGAGATGGCAATCAAAAATTACCGTTGTGTATTTCCTGACATGAATCACATTATGCCAACTCCATCAACGTAATCAACGCTGATTTACGTTTGCTAACAGCTAGATTGAAAGGATTTTGTGCGACTTTATGACGCACGAACGAGAGACTGGCGACTTAAGAGATGCTACGGGAACCTGTTTATGTCCTTGCGTTCTCATCTTTCCCATATAATCTCAGTCCTTTCACAATCTTTGCGAACCACTCCGTGTACGCCACACACTTCCAGCGGTGAGGTATACTGCAGACTTGACAGAAAACGGTGTGTGCGCAAGGGTTCATTTTACAGGGAAAACGATCGTATATATTTTCGACTTCTGCTGCATCTGTAAAAATGAGATATTTACAGCCATGTCATATCTGCAGACCATGTGAAATTTTCCGAGGCTTCTTTTTTTTCCTATCTTATGCTATTGTTTAAACTCTGTCACCTACAAAAGTCTCGCCGATTTCTTTACCCAGAAACAGCGTCCAACTATACTTCATGTCTGCAAGATTTACGAATATTTCCCCAGCTGCTTATGAAGCGCACAACGTCACACGTCAGGCAGAGGAAAACGTAATACCTTCGATTGTCTTGTCGAATTCATCTTCGTTCTGAATCGCACAAGAGAAAAAAAAATTACCGAAGAGAATAAATGAAATAAAAGACCTTCCAGGATTTATTTGATAACCACACGAATAATAATGCGTCAGCTTCCTCCTTTATCTGGCTCATTACCTCCACTTTTACCCGAGCGCCGTGTCCAGAACGGTGATAAAAGTTCCCTTCATTAGTATTCCCCTATCATGGCTACCCACCCGCCCGTCCGTCCGCCCAGGCAGTGGCAGCTGTGGTGGCCGCAGATACCCCACGCTCCCTTTACCCATGTATTTGTGGTGGTGGTGGTCCAAGTATAAGAACAAGGAGAAGAGAGAGAGGATATATATCGACAGAAGAAACATAGCCGAGAGTCCAGCAAGGAGAGAGAGAGAGAGAGAGAGAGAGAGAGAAGGGTTGGAGATCGACCCGATGATATGAGGGGTAGCGGCTTCGGAGGTGTGGGGGGAAGTGGGTGAGGAAGTTTGTAGGAGAAGGGCACGCACACTCCTGGCGACCGCGGGCAGGCCTCACCCACCGTACGGTCAGGAAGAGAAGGGAGGAGGAGGAGGAGGCGGCGGGAGACGCCTTCCAGCGACCTTAAACGCCCTCGTCTGCCGAAGCCTACTTCCGTCTTGCCACCTTTATTTCTCTCCTTTTTTCTTCTTTCTTCTGGTCAACCGCATGCGGTCACCTTCCTCGTTCCGGCCGCAGCCATTAGTAATGCCTTTTCACTTTCCGGAGACGACGCAAAAACGCACATTTCAACCGCTCCATTTTTTCCCCGGGATCTTTGTAATTCGTCTCGTAGATTTAAGGGGGTTACCTAATGGGCTACATCTTAGGTTCCAGCATCCTGGTTCCTCATACCAACGTCCTGCCCACGTCAAGTCTGTCATATCGAAGGATCTCCGACGCGCTGTAGTTAACAAGCTTTACCGTATAAACTCCTACGCATTTATCTTTAGATGAAGTACTGTATGTTGGACATCCACGTATAATATGCAATATATTACTCGAGATTTTGTAGCAGACGAAGAAATACTTTATCAAAGATACAGTTTAAAGATAATTACACAGCTGTCATCTGCATGCAAAGACGTAGGACGCACTTGGCTGTAAGAAACATAGGAGTAGTATATGTAGTGGGTCAGAAATCTATTCCCACCTGTACCACACGTAGGGGACATAAAACATATAGTTTAGCAGCAACCTACGTGATGGCGACATCACCATAGCGCCTTACGGGGCTACTCGTTTTGTGGCAAAAACTTTACTAATGCTTAAAGTCCGCTGTTCGCTGTGGACCATCCGTGGCAGTGCGGGAGTGATGACCAGCCATGGTAGTGGGAGAGTGATGACCATCCATGGCAAAGAGGAGTGATAACCCCCACCCACCCCACCCCTTCTTTCTCTTCTAAGAACGTTTTACCTGCACGATTCTTCATGTATGCCGGCACTCTCAGCTGTCCAGCTCTAGCTCTACCCTCACCGTGCACGAGCTTCCTGTTCCCTCAGAACTGTTTACCTCACCCGTCTTGAGCCAGCTTTCTTTCCCTCCCTTACACCAGCTGTCCTACACCGCACCTCACACCAGACGCGTAAATCTCCTCCTCCTCCTCCTCAGCCCATTACGTTAATCACCCCTACTATCCTTCAAAGTACTCACCCTCGTTCCGTCGCCCCTCCCTTGATTGCGACCGTGAGGGCGCAGGTGGGCATGGTAGTGTGGTTGGTGCAGTGGCTACAGCAAGGGCAACATCCCCACTGACGGAACACAACGCAGCCTCACAAGATACAGACAGCACAACGGGATGGGACAGGCTACAGCTCCCCCTCTCTCCTTCCGTTGTTTTGCTGCATAGAGGCAGCAGGTTTGCGAGCCCAGACGTGAAGCTGCGATTGCTAAACATCTCCGTGAATTCTGTACTTTGTAATGTAACGAACCAGCGAGGATGACAAAGGCAAACACCGTTCGCTTTCCCTACGTTCCTGACCCCTCATCGCCTGGCGCAGACGTCAAATCATAATTCAGATGAATGCTTAACCGTGTCCTCAGTACATCTACGTGACTCTATATCACCCATCTCTTGACAGTTTTAGGATCCGTGCTTTTGACATGGTTGAAGATTAAGGGACAGGATCGTGCGGCCTTCTGGAGAGAGAAGCCATCGGAGAGGCGTCTGTCTATACCACACTCACACAGCACCTGGGTCGCTACCTGGGCCAACCAGTCACAAGATCCTTCCTCTTCCGGGATGACGTCGCGCAGTTCCTCCCAACACGTCTGGCCACACGTTAACCAGACATCAGGATGTGGTCCTCCAAAGGTCATGAGGATTTACAACTGGCCTATGCTATAATCACAACACTCTCAGTGGATGAAGGGGTATTACGATCATCACATGTGGTTCCCACAACACTGACAATAATTACCAGTTGCTTTATGCAGCTCTCTCAACATTACCAGTGACTTACAGGCCATTTGAAACACAACCCGTGGTTCATACAACACTGACAACACGAGTAATTGCTTTATACAATGCTCACTACAACATTGGCGATGTTTAGAGCATTTCTGGACACCAATTGTGGTTCATACAACATTGAGAACAGGACCAGTAGCTCATACAGTGTTCCCAACAACATGATTTATAGAGCATTCTGGACACCACATATGGTTCATGTAACACTTACAACATCACCAGTGGCTCATAAGGTACTTGCTACACCAACAGTAGAGTATTTCTAACAACACAAGTGCCTTGTATACAGTGTTCCCGAAGCTCATCCTCCGTTCAGATCATAATATCAACTCTCGTGAACACCGCTTTTGGTTCACATAGTTATTACAACATCCGAAGTGACTCACCGTGATCACAGCAGCAACAACTAATACGAACAAAGTGCTCTCAAAAGCACCAATGCCTCGGAAAACACTCAAAACAGTTAGTCATGGTTCACACAGCACTCACAATACTGCTGGCTTCCATAATGGTTACAACGTGACTTTAAGTGTTCATACCGTCTTCACAACATACTCAGAGGATCACACATTTCTAACAAGATCAACAGTGTGATATATTCAGTACTCACAACGCAACCAGTGGCTCAAAAAGCACTCTTAAATCCATGAATAGCTCAGATACTGCTAACAACATCGCCATTAACACATACAAAGCTTACAAAAGCTCACGGGACTCATAAAGAGCTTAAAATAAAATAAGTACCTCATAAAGTACAACCAGCATAGCCAAAAACTCAAGATGGCTCATAAAACCATCAAAAGTACGTCCAGTGCTCACAGAACGACTAGTGACTCACGATACATAACACTACTAGTGACTCATTCAGCGCACAAATTGCCACCAGTTACTATTCCCGTGCTCAGAACTCCATCAGTCGTGCACACAGTGCTAACAAGATTATCACTGGGCTCGTGATAACGTTAGCTGTGCATACAGCGCTCAAAGCACCATCAGCGACTCACGCTGCGCTCGTAACACCACTAGTGGTGAATATAGTGGTTGCAATAACACCACTGATTCACAAGACCCGTGGTCATCAACGCTAATCAGTACAACACACTTTTAAAGACAGCACGACTGTAATAACCTTTGCCCGAAACACACAAACAGTAGGCGCAAGGTGCCCCACAACAATATCAATTGTGGCGTAGTATTTTAAAGGACCATCTGTGCCTCACACAAGATCAGAGCGCCATCTTCGGCTCGCGTTGTGTATTCACATCACTCATTCTTTACACAGGGCTCATGACAAACCCTCAGTGAATAGAGCGTTCATGACACCAATCCAGGACTGCTTTTACGGAGATCATAACACTATTGTTGACCTCATGGAATGTTGACAGCGCCCTTTACGGGGCCACAGCACCCATGCTAATCGTTCGATGGCTCACACGGGGCTCAGTATATATATCCACCGGCGGTGCATGCGATGCCCATTACACTATAATGATATATTCTACTGACGAAGAAGAGGTGTTTGTCTCAATTCTTAGGGAACAACTCCAGCAGTAGGACGCCTCTCGCTGGACGGAGTTACGTGCAGTATTCCGCCAAAAGGAACTTTTATGGCAGAGACGTCTCTATGATCCAACTGGCTCTACCGTTACTTTAGCTTTCACATATTTTGTGGAGGTTCAGCGATCAGAAGACCAGTTATTAGAGCATTACCATCTCTCCATCTACGGCAGCAACTGTCCATTTCCTCTACTTTCTTTTCAATTAACTGAAGAACATTTGCGTAGTATGTTCTTTTTGGAATCCCTTCGAAAGACTGCGCCTTAACACAGTAGAAACGGAGACGCGTTGGCACTAAAAAGTTATCGGAAATCAGAATTCGTCGTAACTTTCCCCCTCGAGACTCCGCCTGTAGTGAAAGGGGGATTTGCATAAGCGGAAGTTGCTTAGTACTTAGAGGGCGCCGGCCGCCGCTCCGAAGGGCCTTCGAGAAACACCTGGAAAATCAGGAACTGGTAAATAACATCCTTGTCATCGATAGTGATCTCGGGCAAGTGGACCGGGGAGTTCCCTATATCCGGACTTCTCTATCCCCTCTTCTACTCCCTATCCTCTAATCTACGGCACTCTGTGATTTTTACCAATTATTTGATTCTAATCTTTCGTTGAGGACCTCCTCCGCCCTGGTAATCTATAGCTACTGTGTCTATAAACCTCATACCGTTCCTGAACTTCCTGAAACATAGCAGGTGGGGTGCCGCCCATCCTAGCCATTTTCTAAGTCAGATCACTAACCCCACTTTTCCCCATAAACTACTTTCACCTCACAGACCTAACTTTTACGTATATTTTGATTATGTGGTTGGAGGAGAAAGAGTTAGTGATATCACTAGGGCCTGCCAACCTAGCAACACCTCCGACATCTCTCCGTCTCAAGGAACTTTTCTTTTACCTCATGACGCTTGCATGGGCAGCCGAGACCCCATATGGGTGCTTCATATGTCCCGATCCAGTCCACTGATAGCATGTATGTAGCCCTCTGTATACCACACAGCTCCAATTTCTATTCTATCCCGTGCACGCCTTTCACCTTCATGCATGTGTAGGCTCCGAGTACTCAAAGTCTCATTCACATCATCCTTTCATTTTCAGTTTGGTTTACCCCTCCTCCTTTGTTAACAGTTTTTTCTCTCTCTCATGTATATATATATATATATATATATATATATATATAGATAGATAGATAGAGAGAGAGAGAGAGAGAGAGAGAGAGA
>JAYMFT010136903.1:0-12913 GCA_038088735.1 Panulirus argus
CTGGCGCTACCTCGCTGACGCGGGAAACAGCGATCAAGTATAATAAATAAATAATATATATATATATATATATATATATATATATAT
This sequence comes from Panulirus argus, assembly GCA_038088735.1. Taxonomy (NCBI): domain Eukaryota; kingdom Metazoa; phylum Arthropoda; class Malacostraca; order Decapoda; family Palinuridae; genus Panulirus; species Panulirus argus. The sequence continues at coordinate 88 of JAYMFT010136903.1, forward strand.
ATATATATATATATATATTCATCCCTAGGCAAGATTCAACATAAATAATATAAAATAAATCAAAATAACAATGCTGGGTAATATTAATACTTTATAAGACTCTGCAGCATAAAAGAAGTTCAGAATTCTTGGGAGAGATGTTTCTGAAATCAAAGAAAAAGCCAACGATATTACTATCTCAAAGACCCTTTCTCCAGGTTTGTTTGGCTGAAAAATAATATTCAGATATAATATTTCAACTATACAATATTATGGTCTCCACCATTGTTATCAGCCATTCAATGGTCATATTCTATCATCACAATATGTACATAAAATGTCTAACGTTGATAACTACTAGCTTTCAATGGTACCAAGCACCATCCAATCCATGCTGCCTATACAGCCTTTAAAAAACCTTTGTCTAGGGAAAGAAACCTAAGGAGAAGGTGCTATAGTAAGTGTATCCTCAGTCTGCTATGTTTAAGCTGTGAGTCAAATCAATTCAGGACACTAAATCTACATTCTGAGTCTGGTAATGAACTGATGATACACTAGCTCCCTTGATCAAATAAAAAAAATGATCTAGAAATAAAGTATATATTAGATGTAAAACTTTAAGCTCGAGTCCCTCAATGGAGGCCAATTAAATACAGGGACCTTTCAATTTACACAAGTTACTTTCTTGAAAATGGTTGTGTATATCAAAAATTCAAAAATAATGTAGTATGTAATGGAGACTGGGAGGTGGTTGTTATTAATAAGACAGTAACAAAAGTTAAACCAGTGAAAAACTACAGTATACGCATACCAGGAAATATGAAATACTGTATTATATATACTGTACAAGGAATTCTATTGATAAAAACAAAATAAACTTAATTCCAACACTTATGTTTACTGATGTTCCTGAATTGCTTGCTGGTACTGATAGAGACTGGTGAGTTGAGTTGTTACTGGGAAAGGGGGTCATCTGGGTCAGATTTCATATTGAAGGTGGTGGTGGTGATGGTCATATGAGTTCAGCTATTACATCAGTAGATGTTAATGGCTGGTCCTCCTTACTTTTTCTTCAAAAAGTAATTTAGTGTTGTCTGTACATCCTTGGCTGTCTTCTCATGGTGAATTTCTTAATAGCACCTATGTCAGCAAAGACTTTTAACTCCATTCTCTGTTTGAGTCTTCGTCAAATATAGTGAGAGCAAGGTCAGTGTAGTGAAATGCTTCAGCTAATCCCTTGCTTCAGAGAGAACACACTTGCTTGACCTTCCCTTCTTGTATTCCTTCTCCAACAGATCTTCATTCAAGAGCTCTTCCTTATGTGATTCAAGCAACTACTCCACATCCTCCTCCTCAAAGCTGACTTTTTTCACCATTTCCCCAATTAAGTGCACATGTTCTTGATACTTTGTTGACATCAAAAACCTGGTATCCATGTGTAAACACTGTTCAATACAAACACTGTTGGTTTCCATCCAGGCCTCACAGATGATCAGGATGGCATCCCTGATGGTGTAGGACTTCCAGAATTCCTTCACATGCTTTGCCAAAGTTTTTCATAGATAGTAGGTCTTGAAAGTAGATATCACCCCCTGATCCTCTGGCTGGATAAGAGATGTAGCGTTGGGCAGAAGAAAAAATACTCTGGTGTTCCCATTAACATCCTGTAATTGAAGATGGATGGCCGTGGGCATTATCTACAAGAAGGAGAATCTTGAAACTTATATTCTGCTTCATACAGTACTCCTTCAGCTCTACATGAAGCTTTGCAGCAAAATAATCAGAGAAAACTTTGCCTGTTTTCTATTCCTTTGGATTAGAATAATAACAGACATGGAAATATTGCTTAACATATCCCTTAAGATCTTAGCCCTGGGATTTTCTGAATGGTACACCAATAATGGTTTAAGGTTACAGTCGCCTTCAACATTGCCCACTACAAGCAGCATAAGGCAATCCTTGGCAGCTTTAAATCCTAGTTTAGTCTTCTCCATGGGAAATGTTCATTCTCAGGGGCATTCTTCTTCAAAATAATCTGGTCTCAGATACATTAAAAATCTTCTTAGAAGAATAACTGCCTTCTTCCTTGAGGGTTCTGGGAAATACAAGGTTCTAGAAACAATGATTAATGTTCCACTCTTGGCACTCTCATTGATCCTTTCCGCATTATCATTAACAATCTGTAGAGTAAAAATACAAAGTCCATGGGCACTCTTAATATCTGCTGTTCATTCACCTCACTCATAACGTTTGAAACACCCATTTTAGTCCCACTGGTGAAGGCTTTATGCTTCTTAACACCATTGGTACCAGAACTTTAAAGATGCTTTGTTGGCATGATGTAAGGGGCAACACACATGCAACATACAGCACACTGCACCACAAAATACTGTAGCCCTAGTGACTATAGACTGTATCCATGCCAAAAGTATGTATACTTCTCATATGGTGTTGGCAATGTCACACCACTGTGCTTCCAGCCCATTGATGATCACATTATTACACTAAAGCCTGTGTAAAACTGTAAATGGATCATGTGCGTTATTCTAAATTTGACATAATCAAGTAGGAATTGATCAAAAGGTCCATGTATGTTGGTTTTTACCATAGACTGCTTTATTTATATATTCGTTAAATGATAATGAGGTCCTTCTGGTAAACACAAGAGCTTCTAGTTATAACCTGATGAGACATAATTTTTGTGAAGAACATAAAAAATCCATAATTTGCATTGTTAACCCATTCCCAGCAGCAACAATGTATATAAATTGTCTGAAAGCTGGGACTACTCTGCAGTCTTTTTTTTCTTTGCTGGTATATAATATCATGATCTATATATCACTGTGTATTTTTCTGTGCATTACTAGCTCAGAAATGTTAATTATCATAGTAACTGGTACCTTTGAGGAGTTAAAAGGCTGCTGGAGGACAATCCATCTCAGCCTTGTTCCACATGTCTATTTAATAGCAATTCTGCTTCACTGCACATTTCTTCCTGCACTGTGGTGCCTTAATTCATACTGATGATCATCTTGTCAGTTGTTTGGGAACTATATAAAGATGTTTTAATGTTCTTTTGCCATTGAGACTTGTGCGATGTTACCACGGATGTTTAATTTGTTTATGGATGGGTTAGTGAGGGAGGTAAATGCAAGAGTCTTGGAGAAAGGGGTATGTAGTATATTTGGCAAAAGAAAGGGCCTGGGAAGTGATTCATTTGTTGTACGCTGATGACACAGCACTGGTGGCTGCAGAAGTTGGAGACTGAGTTTGGAAAAGCATATGAGAGGAGGAAGTTGTGAGTAAATGTGAATAAAACCAGTTATTAGGTTTAGCAGAGTTGAGGGACATGCTAGTTGGGGGGTGAGTTTCAATGGAGAAAAACTGGAGGAAGTGAAGTGTTTTAGATACAAGGGAGTAGACATGGCAGTGAATGGAACCCTGGCAGCAGAAATGAATCATAGGGTGGGTGAGGGGGGGGGGGTGAAGGTTCTAAAAACACTGAAGTGTTAGTGGAAAGAAAAATTCTTATCTAGGACATCAAAAATGGGTATGTTTGAAGGTATAGTACTCCAAACAACATTATATGGATGCGAGGCATGGGCTGTGGAGAGGAGGGCAAATGTGTTGGAAATGAAATGTTTTAGGACAAAATGTGGTGTGAGGTTGTTTGATTAAGTAATGAAAGGGTAAGAGAGAGGTGTGATTATAAAGTGTGTGGTTGAGAGAGCTGAAGAGGGTGCTGAAATGGTTTGGAAATATGCAGAGAACGAGAGAGGAAAGGTTGACAATGAGGATATATATGCAGAAGAGGAGAGGACACTGAGAATTAGGAGACCTAACTGGATATGAAAGGATGGAGTGAAATAGATTTTGAGTGAGTGGGACCTGAACATACTCTAAGGTTAATGGCATGCATAGGATAGAGTGCACTGGAATGATGTGGTATACAGGGGTCGATGTGCTGTTAATGGACTGAACCAGGGCATTTGAACTGGCCGAGGTAAACTATGGAAAAGTCTGTGGGGCCTAGATGTGAGTAGGGAGCTGTGGCTTCGGTGCATGGGGCATTCAGAATTATGAATGGAATTGGTGAACAGCTTGTGGAGTTGTGTGCCAAAAAAGGACTGGTGATACGGAATACCTGGTTTAAAAAGAGGGACAAGTATACGTATGTGAGTAAGAAAGATGGGCAGTGGGCATTCTTGGATTACATATTAATTGACAGGCATGTAAAAGAGACTTCTGGATGTAAATGTGCCGATAGGTGGGATGTCTGATCACTATCTTGTGAAGGCAAGGGTGAAGTTTCATCAAGATTTTCAGAAAAGAGGAAATAATATCATTGAGAAGAGAGTGGTAAGAGTAAGGTAGCTGGGAAAAGAGACTTGGGTGAAGATATACCAGGAGAGATTGAGCATAGAAAGGTAAAAGTTAAGAGTAAATGAAGTACGGGGAGTGAGTAAGGAAGAAAAGGTATCTAAGGAAGCAGTTCTGGCATATGCAAGAAATGCATAACAGCTACAGAATGGATGTGAGCAAATCCAGTCTTTTTGTCTGTTCCTGGCACTACCTCACCATTCCTACATGGCACAGCAAGGATCAAGCAGTACTGTAAAAGGACTTCACACAGTGACAGTGTCTTCTTTCTTTCACCAATGCTACGTGGCACAGTATGGATCAAGCATTGCTGTAAGAGGACTTCACACACTGACTCGGCATCGTCTTTCTTTCACCATTCCTACATAACCCAACCGGAACAAGTCTGTATGCATCGCAGTAAGGATCTTACTCTGCCACTACACACCCACTCCCATTCTTACGGGTATGTAGTTGTTTCAAAACAACATGCCAAAAAGCACACAAGTAATGCCTGAGCGTCAAGTTGCATTCCAGGTTGTTTGAGTGTCAGCTGGAGATGTTGGAATTTAGTATAATGTCCACAAGATTATATTTAATCATTTCTCATCAGTATGCAAGATTTTATTTCCTCATATCTTGTCAGTACGCAAGATTTTATCTCATCATTTCTCGTCAGTTTTAAGCCTTGTGTCATCGTCATATTTGAATCAGCTCTAGTGTATCACCTCTGTGGTCACGCCCCTCAGATAAATTTTTAATTGAAAATATCGACAGCATTGTTGCCTTTTGGGACTACAAAGAAGCATCTTAGTAGAATAAAAGCTGAAAAGGAAGGCATATAATGATAAAACCATTCTTCTCTGAGAACATTTCAGGGGGCTCGCAAATATTTCAGCAGATCAAGTGAGATCTAAATATTACAATTTGAGATCACATTCCCTGAAGGAGTACAGGAAAATTCAAGTTGCTTCGAGTGGGTCTGCCCTCACCTGTTAGGTCAAATTATCAAAGGGTGAATAAAGAAGAGGTATAAAAGCTCCGATTCCCTTACCAATGAGTACATACTAGAAGCAGTTAAGTCCTTAAATGCTTCACTAAAAGACAATGAAGTTAATGATTTCTGTTCTCATTTTGGGAAAAGTGAGGAGCACTGGATGAGTCCCTTTTCCCCAAGAGTACAAAGACTTGCGGTATTGAAAGTCGTACAACTCCTCATGGAAATAAATGAACAATACAATACAGATTTCAGCTAGGCATGGAAGAAATAGTAATTTTGTTTAATTATTCATATCTATTGTATAATTATGATTCTGTGATTTAATTGTTTATAGTTGTACTTCTAAACTAAATCAACTTGTTTTATTGATATAATTTCTTTATAGTTCTAAATCAGCTTGCTTTACTGTAGTTTGTTTATATTACTAAGTCAACTTCCTTTACTGTACTTTTAAGTGTTTATATTTTCTAAGTCAACATGTTTATTCTGCTTTATTACACTGTGATTTCTAAATATTATTACTATTATTATTAATCATTATTACTATTATTGTCGTCATCATTATCATTATTAAAAACATGACTTGAAACTTGTGTTTCTCTAAAACTTGGAATATTTTGTTATACCTATAGGCTCACCATTCTACTTGTGTTCTATCATGAATGGTCTATGTTCATTTTTAGTGGCACCTGTTAATTTTAGAATTCAAAAGCTATCATGCCTCATATTCATCTCTTGCTTGCTTGCTTTCTTCTCTCATGGTTTTGAGCAAATTTTGATTAGATGGGTACTCACTAAGGAAATGTTGTACGTACAATCTCTTAGGATTTATACATGCAATTTAAATTCTATCCCTGGGGATAGGGGAGAAAGAATACTTCCTACATATTCCTGGCGTGTCATAAAAGGCGACTAAAAGGGGAGGGAGTGGGGGACTGGAAATCCTTCCCTCCTGTTTTTACTTTTCCAAAAGAAGGAACAGAGAAGGGGGCCAAGTGAGGATTTTCCCTCTAAGGCTCAGTCCTCCATTCTTAATGCTATCTTGTTAATGCGAGAAATAGCAAATATGTATGGGAAAAAAAAAAGTGGGAAATGGCAAATGTGTACAATTTTTTTTTCACACATATTCGCCATTTCCTGCATTAGCGAGGTAGCATTAAGAACAGAGGACTGAGCCTTAGAGGGAAAATCCTCATTTTCCACTATTTCCTGTGTAGTGAGGTAGAGCCAGGAACAGATGAAGAAAGGCCTTATTTGGTCATGTTATGTTTAATAAGGTCATGCTATGTTTGATGCACTGAAACTAGATCCCCCTATCCACAGCCAAGCCCCACAGTTTTCCCCTTATCACTTACTATGTCTTAGTTCAACCCACTGAAAGCTTGATGTCCCCTACATACCACATCACTCTGTTCTGCTCAGTCCTGTCCATGTCTTACATCCTCTTGCAGGTTCAGGCCCTGATCACTAAAAGTATCTTTCACTCCATCCTTTCCCTATTGGTTAATACCTTCCTTAACTCTGTTACAGGGAAAAGGAACACTAACAGCAAACTTTTCCTTACACTAGCAGTATGTACAAAACTTCTACTTAAGCCTTGGATTCTACAGAAAACATTTTTACACAGGGAAACTAACACCACGATCACTGAAAAATTATTCACATTTATCATAAATGCATCTTCTCAGGTAACACTGCTATTTGCATACAAACCAGGATGATTCTTCCCACCTCTACACATTTTTATGTGTTCCTGGACTTATACATAACTTTTTGGCCTTCATTTTCCTTCACTCTTCTGCAATCTTGGGCCATTTGGTTGTACCAGATGATGAACCAAATCCTGCTGAAGCTGGGGTATAATTCAATATAAAAGTTATTAACCACTGATTAATATCAAAACAAGCACATCTAAAACTTCCCACAAGTGGTATAAACACTGACTAAAGCAGCACTGTCACCAGAGAGGATGGGGCATTATGCTGATTGGCCGAATGAGAACACTTGATCATGATCCTGCTGAGTGATTGGTGTTTGACTTGGGAGACATAGTTACATCATGCTTGTGTACGATGGAGGATTATTTCACGAATTCATTCTCATAAGGATATGGTGAGAGACAATGCTATGGAGGTATTTATTGTGTACAGCTATTTATCTGTTATTCTCTGGCAAATCTTGTTCCTGTGAAGGTTCTAAGAGCATTTAGTTTTCATTTTTGCCTTAATGTTGTTGATGTAATAAAAGTATGTTATGTTTATCATATTTCATGCCTCAGAACCATGAAAGGATGCACATTTATCATCAACAAAGATAACATGTGTATATACATACTTAAACATGATAAGCATCCAATCTCGTCCACCTGCTTAATTTCATACATCCATTTACTAGCCCTTCATACACCATTCATCCCCCTCAGAATTAAGAAACAACCTAGTCTTGCACTTCAGCCACCTATACAACCAAAAATCATCCCTCCACCAACCAATAAATGCACATCCATACATATTTTCGTATACATCACTCATCAAATATTAAAGTCACCCAACACTAATTTCAACTCACCACTAACTAAGGTAAACCTCATATCTACACTACCCAAGGGAGCATATGTAATGTTACTATGTCTCAGATCTAGCCACCTTTCACCACTGTAAACACACAAATATATCATGTCCAACACATATTATACCTTATATAAGACCAAAACTAGAATATGCTCCTCAGGTTTGGTCACTGCACCTAAAGCAGCACAAACAGCCAACAAAGAATATCCAGAGGAAGGCAATAAAAGACTGTACCACAATCAAGAAAGCTAAATTACAAGAAAAGGCTAAAGGCTTTAAATTTGTTGCCCACCTTGGAAGAAAGACAGTGGGGTAACCTGATCTCAACCTTTAAGGTTTTAAAACTGATCGATGACATGGACAATGACAGTTCTTTGAGAATTGTAGGGATAGAGCAACAAGAGGACATAACATATAAAGAAACTTGTAAAAAATGACGTAAGGAAGTACTTGTACAATATGAGAATAGAAGATGAATTAAATAGAATGACTGTGGAAATGGTTAATGCAAATAACATACATATATTCAATCTATATGATAGAAAATGTTCAAGAGACAGAGCCCTTAGAGAGTAAAACTCCCTCCCTGTACAGTACAAATAGGCAGTTACAAGATATTTCCTGATTTTGGTGTTAACATTCCACTAATGACATTAAGCATTTAATTCTTAACTGCCCATTGCAAGCCCTCTAAACAAAGCTTCAAAATTTTTTTTCTCCACAATCTTTGGGATCACCTGGGAAATGTTGTGGAAAAAAAAAAAAAAAAAAAAAAAAAAAAAAAAAAAAAAAAGGGGGGGGGGGGGGCAAACATTGACCCATTGTCATCTCTAAGTCAATTGCAATGAAAGGTGCCACTGAGGCTGCAAAAATAGCTCACCAGCAAACTCAAGAGCATTTTGCCATCTCCAAATTATATCATAAATGCACACAACATGCACAATTTGGAGCACAATGAAGTGTCCAAAAACTGTGTTCAAGTTACATTTATAAATAAAGGATGTAACCATACAACTAGTTACTTCAATGCTTGTATAAGGAAGAGCACCTGAATTAAGGCTATCTAAAGGATGAGTTGAAAGTGAAAATAAAATTTCCCTTGATGTTATCTGATTCCAGTAACTGTCAACTTTTTTCTTTAACAGTATATGTCAAGATGGTTAAGTGCAGGTATTTAATGTTCAGTTATTGTGGAGGCTGCTCTACTGCATCATATCAAACTTCTCTATTTCTAACTATGTTCAAACAAACCTGGACAGAAAGTCTTGAAGCTAGCACATGCATGACTTCCCAAAAGGCTTAAAATTATTAACTTCATGTTACCCAGCCCAAACTAGTTTGCATTTTCTGACACCTTGTATGATATATGAGAAAGAATAGTTTGGCAAAATGGATAAAAAAAAATGTAAAGAGGATGAAAATAAGTTAAAGGTATAATTAACAAGACTTTTTCAGCTGCTTTAACATGGGAACATGAGTCAAAGTTTCTATTGAATACTATACTATTCCACAGGATATAATCCTTACATGACAGTATAGGCAAGGCATACAGAAGAGGCTCTGAGCACCAGCATATAAATGATTTGAAAGAAGTATAGCATGAGGTCTCTCTGCTGGAGAAGGGGCAGCTGTGGGCAAAAATTCCCTGAGATGACTGTGCAACATTTAACACTGCACATGTGAGAATGAGGCCACAATCTTATTACAGTAGTCAACATCTTGGAGTCCTTTCAAGTGAAAAGATGAAACCTTTACATTTGCTTTGCCAGAGGCTAGCTGAGCCATGTAAAAATCTAATAAGCTGGATTGAGATCGTAGTTCAACAGGTACATATTTACATCTGCTGAAAATCTAACCTAAAGTTTGCATCCTCATTGAGTAAACACTCTCACACTAAAAACTGCAAATTAAGACAAAGAGCAAATAAAAGCAAATTGTACTCGGAACATAATCCAACATATGTGGGCAGCTAGACCTCTAATGAAAAAGCCAAAACAGAACCACTATACTGAAAAGACAATCATAAAACTAAGACCTGAAGTGGATTAAAACTAGTTATGCCATGGAAAACACTTCATTTTGAACTACTATTAAAAAAAAATAAAAAAAAATATATATATATATATATATATATATATATATATATATTTACACCTCTCTTTTACACTGTCTGTGCATGGCACACAACAGAACTACTATTTGCTTTTACATTTTGTAAAACACATTCTTCTTATTGTTTTAAGAGAAAATACGAAAATTACAAATTACAAATTTACTGAGGTCTGCAATAAAAACACAAGCAAGTACTATATATAAAAAGTTTTACTTACAGTAAAAGTTAGCACTCAGTATTTTGTTGAACAGACCACTTTGCACATCACTTTACTGTGCTGGGGACACTCAAACCAAGATCCTGTTGTACACGACCAGACTCGAGTTCAAATATTAACACTACCATTTTCATACCTAATTCATATTATAAAATCCGCAATAAATAAATCTCAATACATGCTTAATTAAAGCTCCTCCATACAGATGTGAAAGACAAGAGTACAACTTATTAAGGAAATTTGGTTCAAAATATAATCAACCCTTAAGAAAATTTAATTTGTCCCGCACCTTCATCAGATTCTCGTTAGGTTACATGCAAATATCATTTTTGTTTAAGAAATATGTGAACTGATGTTGAGATCTATGTCTAATTTTACACCAGCAACACATTCCATTAAGTTGAAGATTATTACTCTATTACTATCACAGAAGAGCAAACCACTATACTGACTGGTCAACCGTAGAAGAGAACAAAGAAGGTAACTCTCTTACCTTGTCAGTAGATATAAGTTGTACCAGGCAGTTCAGTGAAGACTGTTACCCATGTGCTAAGGACTGATTACGTATGACCCAAATTATATAGAATTTCCAACACTACTCTTCACCATAAACAAAATCTATTAAGTTTGGTGCATTCTAAAAGTGGACCCTATTGCATGTGCTATTTTTTTTTTCAAAGAATCTATACAAATGACAAATGACGACTTAGAATTGTTATTAGATAAACCAAAATTATTCCAATTTATGAATTTTAATGTTCCAAACATGTTATGGACATTAAACATGAACTCCCTGATATCAACTACTCCAGTAACAAATTTCAACAAAGTAATATACGAGTGACATGAGAGTTACCTTCTCCTGGCACCATGATACTTGCTTGTACAATTTCAACTTATTACAGCACCATAAAACTGCTGGTGCTGTCATATATTAGTCTCATTCTTCCAGAGAACTCTCTTTCTCACAGGCTTCACTAAGATTGTCGATTATCTTATTTATCTGGAATACAGGGGGTTGGCCTGAACCCTCTTCAACAACTTCAACACCATTATCAGTCAAAGATGGTAAAGGCCCCATGAAGTTACTGGTGCTGGTGCCACTGCTGCATCCCATCTCTTCTTCACATGCTCCCATATGTTTAGGTATTCCAGTATCAACAAAGGCAAAATGCTGTGGCAGGTTTAAGTCAAATTTTGTACCTGAAAAAAATCACAATATAAATGTTTTTTCCCCATGAAAACTAGAAAAAATTCCTTAATTCAATGCAATTCAATGTAACACTACAATATTTAGTGAATCTGTTCATTAAAGATCCATCTAATGGAAACATTTATAGGAGAGACTGTGCAGATCAGGTGTTCATTTTGAGTACTTGGAGAAACAGAAGGACCAGTACGTGGTGTTTATGCATCTGTAAAAAGCACATGACAAGGCTGATAGAGATGCTTTGAGGAAGGTGTTATAGGTACATTGTGTGGAATGATAGCTGACAGAAGCAGTCAAGTTTTTACCATTAGAGTAAGGCATGTGTGTGAGTACGAATAGAGAAAAGTAAGTGGGTTTGCAGCAAGGGTGTGTAATGTAATCATGGCTGTTTAATTTGTTTATAGATGGGGTGGCATGGGAGTGAATGCAAAGATCTTACAGAAAGGAGCAGGTATGCAGTCTGTTGGGGAGGTGAATCAGCTGTTGTTTGCTGATAATACAGTACTGGCAGCAGACTCAAATGAGAAACTGTTGAAGCTGGTGCCAGAGTCTGGAAGTGCGTGTGAAAGGCGAAAGATGAGAGCAAGTGTCATCAAAAAAGCTAAGTTATTAAGTTTGGCAGTGAAAAAAGAAGGATATGCTTGAAGGTATAGTAGTCCCAATGATATATGGACATGAGGCATGGGCTACAGAAGAGAATGTATGGAAGAGGATGGATGTGTTGGGAATGAAATGTCAGAGGATAATTTGTGGTGTGAGCAGGGTTGATCAACTAAGTGATAAATGGGTAAGACAGAGGTATGGTAATAAGAATTTGGATGAGACAGCTGATGAGGGTGTGCTGAACTGGTCTGGACATATGGGGAGAATGAGCAAGAAGAGGTTGATATAGTGATGTAGGGGTTAGAGTTCCTGACCATGACTCATTCATGGGCCACCCAGGGTCGAGCTCATAGTTTCAAATCCTGGTTGAAACAGTTAGTCCACAGTCAACCCAGCAGTTCATCCACCTCTAGGGGTTGGTCAAGAAATGGGTACCTGGCTAGGGGGTGGCAATGCTATTTCCTGTGGGGCAGGGTGATGTCAGGAATGGATGGAGGCAAGCAAGTATGAATATGTACATGTATATATGCATGTGTATATGTATGTATGTATGTATATATGATGGTATGTATATGTATGTAATGTGCACATATGTACATGTATGTATTTTTTTTATACATATTCGCATTTTCCCGCGTTAGCGAGGTAGCGTTAAGAACAGAGGACTGAGCCCTAGAGGGAAAATCCCCACTTGGCCGCCTCTGTTCCTTTTTTGGAAAAGTAGAAACTGGAGGGGAGGATTTCCAGCCCCCCGCTCCCTCCCCTTTTAGTCGCC
>JAYMFT010136914.1:0-12913 GCA_038088735.1 Panulirus argus
ATATATATATATATATATATATATATATATATATATATATATATATATATATATATATATATATATTCGAAGAAGGAAAAAGAATGAAGCAGGATTTGCCTACGAGCCAATATCATTTACTAACAAGGTTCAGTTCGCCTGTTGCATCATCAAAGCGAACACAAGGGAACAGAAGCACATTATCGCCACACGAACCGAAAAGATAGAAAATAAAAAGAATTCTCAACAAAAGATTCATCAAAGGTCATCCTGACAGTATTTTCTCTCAGCCTATACGAGTTGGGGAAATGCAAGATTACTTACGGGGTAAATAAATTGAAAAAGAAACTCAGAGCAAACTTAATTCAAAACGCCTCTTAAAAAGAAAAACAATCATAGTTTTCACCACGCAGAATAAAACAGCGCCCTTAAGTCCTTCAGCGGCGTTGTGGGGGCGTACGCATCCATCGCGTTACAGGGGCTGCCGGTGGCGACCCCGTTATTCGCAAGGTGCGTTTCGCATCCGTGCGCCGTGATGGATGGCCTGCCTCTAGCATCGGTGTCTGAAGCGGGTATAAGCGGGTCCGCTAAACTAGTACTTCGCTGGTTCGAATCGAGCTCCTGAATAATCACGTGTCTAACAATGTCGCCGGCCAAGGTTTTCCAAATGCCCAGTCAACCACATAAGCACGTTCCCCTCTTTCGTTTCTGTTAAGGGATAATCCGAAAACCAGAAGGCACACAGAGAGTTGGTAGGTGGGCCTGGAGGCGGTCGGTTGAACTACCATGACGAAACGCGAGGAATTACGTACTACTAGTAGTTCTATTTATCGCTGCTTCGAAGGAAGTGTCCTAATCTGACTCCTCTGGAGGATTAAGATATTTCTAAGGAAAGCCTGAAGCATCACGACACGGATGATGGTTCTCCAACACTAGGTACAGCAGGAGGGGTTCACAGATGATGGTTCTCCAATACTAGATATAGTAGGAGGGGTTAACCCACCAGTGCTGTCAATGAGACGAACATCATTATCTTCAAATCACGACTTAGGCAAATACTTCGTGTCATTATCATTATCCGTAAATATATACCTGTTTCCAGAAGGAAAAAAAGGTTACATTTGTTTAACTGATTTTTTTCCTATTAAGTCTGAGCCTCCTTGGATAACCCCGCTGCAGTCAAAGAATTGAGAATGTGACCCATTTACACTTTCATACAAATTATCCTTGGCTGCATATCTTCTCCATACTATACTGTATTCATTTTTTCCCTCCCACGTGCCAGAGTGCACTCACTGCACACACACACACACACACACACACACACACAAACACACACACACACACACAAACACAAGCTGCACACCGATGAATACTTTTCATGAAGTCAATTTAGCAAATTGCTGATAATCACTTGCTGAAAGCCTCGACCAAATTTGCTGGCAATGATCCATCAGTGTCAATGGAAAGGAGGGCATAGCAACACGGGGCGGTGAACCGGGGAACGCTGGACCGGGGTTAGCAACAGAGGGCGGTGAACCGGGGAATTCTGGACCGCTGGTAGTGCTCAGCGCCAACGCTTTGGGATGGTCCGGATGTTATGATCGCGGACCGTTGGACCGAGATGACAGGAACGTGAGGAGGGGTGGACCGGGAGGGAACATGGACCGTCAAAAGTTAAACCAGGGAAGGCAGATGGACCGGGAGGGCCTTTTTAAACCACGGAGCCATAAACCAGGTTTGAAAAAAACACTGTAAAGTACGAAAAAAAAAAATGGATAAAATTTTATATCAAATATTCGTTGGTTCTCACAGGCAGCAGGTAAAACCCGCTTCCCACTTTCAACTCTGAAATGCTAGAAAACTAGTCAGCGGTTCCGAGCGTGTCCGTCTCGTTTACCGTACCCGAACACACGACAAAAAGGTGCTCGTTATCTCAGATGATTGCCTGCGACTAACTTATGCGACATGGATCGATAGCTGGATGGTGTCCCTGATGTTAATTCCCTTATTAAAATTCCGAGGTTAAGAGTCCTCTGGTTAGCTTAGCTTAGGACAGATCAAACCGGTTGTAAGGAAGTCGGCGTGAAAAGTAAAATATGGATGTTGCTTTTCCAGTGCTAAAACCGCTCAATGATTTTCTGAAAAAAATATATCAATAACTAACCTGTGGTTATAAGACCTCATGTTATCAACATTTGTTATCACTATACTTTCAATTTTCAAATAAAAGCCAAGCCTAAGACACACAGACTATTATCCAAGTTATTAAGATATGTATGAATGCCTACACTTTGACTCGAATGTCCAGCCAAACTGCGTTTCACAAAATTGGACGAAACTTTCGAGACAGGACTATTCGTGCGGACTTTGCGCCGTGGATATCAGTCCAATATTCAAATATTCATTCCCACATTCACAGCAGCGTAAATCAGACATACTCATTCTGAGACTGTTGCGCTTGCCCGACCCCCGAGACAAGCGTACGTCCTAGGCTTCCCCTTAAATAACCCGCTTATGATACTGCAGTCACTTGTAGTCACTTACTATTTTGATTAATTCGTGAGACACTTCGTAGTTAACCACAAAATGTTTACGTGAGATGGTTAAACCGACGGAATCATGCGCATATCTCAAGCCTTCTGGAGGAGATTCTGAAAGTTTCGTTTAAGTTCTGAATGTAGATTGTCAGTAACATTATGTTAAGATTTTTTTTTTTTTTTTATCTTGGTAGAAGGTTGAGGTCAATGAACTGTAGAACTTCCAGATATTCTAAATCTTTTGTGCCAGCTAGTATAAGATTGTTGAACGAGCGATAGCCCATTCTCGGATTGTAATAAAACATCTTTTAGGGGGCCAGTAAGTTCATTGGATATAGTATGCCTGAGTTTTATACCTTAATGAATGTACCGAATGATTCTTTTGCTTTTAACGGAGACACACAAGACAATTTTTTTTAATTTGCATAAACAATATAGTATTATTATTAATATTATTATTATTAGTATTTAGGTTTCATGAAATCAGAAGCGAAGCAGCACAAACTGGCTGCGCTTAACCTTCATGCACACCCATATATTAGTAATGAATTGTATTTCCTTTTCCCACTATAAGCGTCACGTATGACCGATTACTCGCAATTAGGTTCAGGTTGTTCACCCTTGTATTATTTTACACATGCGCATCTGTAAAATATCTCCAACTGCTTGGAGCTATTTAATTTTGTTTAGCAGTGCCATCTATGAGAGTATATATTCCTAGCAACTCACCCAGTTCATACCAGTATGATCTAATTACTGTCACTAGCATAAATATTATCATATAATAAAGAAATAAAATGAAAGATGAAGTTCTGTCCTAGTTTTAAAAATGAATCCATGTACTATAGAGCGCCTAGCGAAGACATGGTTAAAATCCGAAACTAGCAATGATCGCTTCTCTCTTAACCAGTACCACGGAAATCGGGACATTTCATCACATTACTGCCAATATTGAGTGTAATGCTGTTCAGCATCCGACTGAGGGAGCGATGAAACATATAATATACAAATCGCCGCCACAAAAAAAAAAAAATGAAATACGAGTGTGATTAATACGTATATACAAATTACACCGCTTTTTGTATGATGAGCGCTTTAGGCACGAACGCCCGCTGTTTCGATGCTTTCTCTCGATTTTCGTTTTTCCAGTAATTTAAGGATAGTCTGTGACTACCTCATTTAAAAGATAAAATATATGATAGTATGTCATGCAACTGAGGAAGTAACCACTTTAAACGTCAGAAATGGTTTAACACAAGAGGAGCGACAAGTAAGCTTGCCTATTGCTCCAAGACAAACACATAAGGTCGTTAGAAACAACGCGAAGGAGCTCTTCGACCAGGAAAATAAGTTTTTATTCTTTCAATGAAAATTATATTTTTTCGGTCTTCCCTCTGATATTTCTCTCATCGCCCTGAAAGACAACCTTGGAATGATAGAGTATTCATTAACTCAAACCCATGTATGCTAGGCTATTTACCATAAAATCTGCCTTTTTAAGCCTAGGATATTTATCAACAACAAATTTGATTTTTTTACATTTGGCATGATAATCATATTTGGCCGATTTCACATTTCCACAACATTAGGATTTGCCTCACAGACAATTTGAAATAACTAGTAGCAAGTAAAATAAGCCAAAAATCATACAAATAAAATCTGCCTTTTTAAGCCTAGGATATTTATCAACAACAAATTTGATTTTTTACATTTGGCATGATAATCATATTTGGCCGATTTCACATTTCCACAACATTAGGATTTACCTCACAGACAATTTGAAATAACTAGTAGCAAGTAAAATAAGCCAAAAATCATACAAATAAGTCAGAAAAAGAAACTTCTCATTGCCAAAATTGCCCTTAATCATAACTCATAACTCATAACTCATAAAGAAGTGGCTACCGTTCTGTAAAAGCACGATCGTCATGTTCACCATAGGTTAGGCTTCAATCAGGTTTTGCGAAATTCGTCCTGTCTGCTCACTACGGCCCTGAAAAACGCACGGACCAACGCCTATTGTCTACAGACGGGAAAAGCGGGCCGGCCGGCCGGCTGTTCGTACTCCGTCCAAGAGCAAAATATTCTTTCCGGTAATTCTGGTGGTGTAATTCATTATCATTAAAGAGAATAAAGATGCTGATATTAAATGATAGTGATTACAACACGAAAGGAGAGAGAAATCACGAAATAAACTGTTCTGAGGGATAAAAGAATATGAAAAAGTAGCAAAAATTTACGATCGAAGTTTATAGATTTGTGTGAAGCCGTGTGTGTGATCGGCTCCGATATAAATACTCCCCCGGTCGAGTTTATTTAGCAGAGAAATCCACACTTCAGATTCATGGTCTCAGAGTGAGGTTCGTCCTCACAGACCATGAAGTGTCCAGTATTTTGCTTTTCAACAAACAGAAGTGCGTAAAATCAGCTCTTACTAAAAAGGGCGCTGCACAAGACAATATCGTTCGTTCGATGTCCTGAAGGGTGTCAGCAACAGGTCAAGCAAGCTTTTATAGTGAAATTCAAGTAATACCTCAGCCAGAAAATACTGAATGGCACTCCTACAAACATACATACGCTTCTACTATACATATCTTACAAAACTAGAAGGCACACGTATATTTTTTTTTCTCTAAGATAATTCAAACATTTAATCAGAAACAGTACCTAAGATTTATATGTAAGCTACCAGTAGTCCCATCGCCCCCGATTTTTAATAGGATCACACCTATTTTGCCAGTATAGAACTGCTTCACTACACAGTTTAACATGTAAGAATTTCCATAAACCATAAAAAAATCTGAACACAAGAAATTAACCAGCACTAACCAATTTTTAGTCATAGCGCAATAAAAACTAAAAATTTTTTATACAAATGCCAGATTTATATGGCTCTCCAATCAATCAGTGATATTCTGTAATCTATACGCTGGTGTCGAGTAACGTCTTGAAGCAATCAATGAATTTCTAAACAACGCATAAATCTTGAAATCTAAGGAATGCAATTGCCTTATTGATCACCGAAGACAGCAAAGATGATCAACGGTTTCTGGCACCACTTCGATTTCTTAATGCGATTCATGATTCATCCTCACTTTCATTTTGAGAAATAACCTACAAACCTGTTAGGAATGTACAAACGAGTGTAAAATTCTATTAAGAGTAAAGACTAACAAAGACAAGACACAATGTCCCGTACGCTTTAGCCAAAGCTTAAAGCTTTGGCTCAGATTCTAACAATATACATCAACATATACACTACCAACCGGGTTACAATTTCTTTAAATATCACCCATTTGACCCCCCTGTATCAAATTAAAGTGTCTAGTGACATACTGGGAAATTCTAAGCCAAGCCTATCATCTTACAAACAAGATTTGTTTTATTATTTAAAATCCTCGCTCACCTCCGTGCTCGAGAAGTATAGCAGAAGTATTAGACTGCCTTATCAAAAAATCTAATTCATTATTAAAATAAATTTACTTAGAGAACTCAAGCATTATGGCGTCTATCCATATTTATCCGATACACCGTCTGTTCTAATTCCGGCAGAGCGGTCCAGGGAATATTTTCCTCCAGCGTCTGTGGCTCCCACAACCACACACGCCTTTCCCGCTCTTTCTCTCGCAGCCTTGCTCTTCGTGGAGCTTCCTCTTCCCTTCAACTTATCAATCTTGCACTCGTCCTCTTATCCCTTCCATACTTCCACCTTTGTCTCAAAATTCCCTCGCTCTCTAAGGTCCACCCTTCTCACTGCCAACACCATACTCTAACGTCCAGCTGTTCCCAGCCATTTGACATCTTAACCAACTCGCCGAAGCATCCACACCCTCCATCTTCATTTAAAACGGCCATAGCTAATGGAAAGGAGCATTCAAAACTGCAAAATTAACAATGAATATATCACGTATTTTAATAACGCTGATGGGACTACTATATCCGTTGCATGTGAAGATGTATTTCCGAAAACACATTCAAAACAATCAAAAACACCGAGACAGCAACACGAGACAATGAACTCCGCGGATCGGCTCTGCGCTTCACATGATCAACACTGGTTCGAGCTCTAGCTTCGACACGTTTAAACCCAAATCACTCTAAATATGTCACTCGAATCTGATCCTTACATTTCAGAAGAAATGAAATATGACTGCTATATGGATTACATTCTGAACTTTGGCTATCATACCCGACAATTTGGATTATATTTGAAACGTCTTCATTATACAGAAAATGTAATTGTGGTTATCTTGCTGAGAAGTCGGGACAGGTGGGTCAAACTTCATTCTGAAATTCATTTTGGGTTTATTTTTCCTTGCGCCACCCCTGGGTAATGCACGCTCGTATCCAGCCATGCTTTAGTCATGGGGGAGGAGGCGAATTGACATGAACTCGCTTAAACAATGAAGAAAAGCTCAGAACTAGATTATTACGCGAGAACACATCGTATCTTTGAGAATCTGAGTGTTAAATTCAATAACTCATATTAATGAAATTCTCACAAAATCGAATACTGCTGTTGTACAAAAGTAAGTATACTATGAGAGAGGCAAACAGTTTTAAGTGAAAATGAATATACGATATTCGATATAACACAACGGCAGATGGAAATAATCAAGGTGGTTCTGTTCGATGAAAAATTAATACGGTTCGGTGGAATTGACGCTGTCGTTTCAATGGTCACAAGATATATATCACAATTAAGTAAACACACATACAATTCATTTCTTCACTTTAATAGTGAAAATCTGTCAGTCAAAATTCTTGTGTTGTAAGTTCATGAAGGGAGGGACTGCCCCTGTCGCCTACCCACCACGAGACTCCCCTGGGGTAATGTAGAGGTAGGTAGGCTACAGCTCCGTTGGCCTGGCCTCCTCCTAAGTCCCCAGCTGGGGGAAGACAAGGTTGACTGATTTGTCTATTCTGAATCCAACACTTTGCCTTACACATTAGATGGCGGCCGGTATAAACAAACGCTACAGCAACTCCCGTAAACTTAGTCCGATTACTATTGATCTTACACGCCAGAATTCATATTTAAATGAACCTCTACACTTGCAAAAACTTCGTCTATTGGCAAAATAAAAATCTACAGCAGCAAAGCGTAGATGTAAAAAAAAAATACATATAAACTAGTCGGCAAAATAGTTTTACCTATCAGTGCCGATCATTCGGGAGACTAATAGCGGCAGCGAATTAGAAAGAAAGATTAGTCTTCTTTATCTGAATTCGTTCCCAGACATATTCCGGGTGTAACTTTCGAGGCGTCAAAAACTAAAAGAAGGCCAGGCTATGGAAGTCTTCCGTACGATCAAACTTTGCAATAATCTTATATCCCAAAGCACTCCCGTTTCTGAAGTTGATTGTCTGCTGGGCGTGGGTGAAGCAGTGAGCAATTATCAAGACGTCTGAGTCTAGTGATTGTTCGGACACTCGTCCGGCGTCCATCAGGGAGTCAGTGGGGCAGAAGGTTGGTCGGGCGGGGGACCCTGGCGGCAACTCTCCGTACTAACGACCATTAACTTCTTATCCCGACAACCATTAACCCCTCGTTAGCACAATGGTCTAGCGTCATCGTTACGTCGCTAATTGGTTAATGATGATTAAATGGAACATTATGACTAGAGAGAGCACATAATGCTAGGGGTAGGAAAAATCCATTGTTTACATCTGCGAAGCCTAGCCATGGGGAGACGATTCAATCTGGTTATTTCTCAGAAATCGTCTCGAAGTTTCTTAAAGAAAGGGAAAATAACAGGCATCATAATGGCTTTAGGAAAAGCCAAAGTTTTTTCATCACGTATTAATCCAACTGTCAAATGCGAGTAAAGCACTTTATCTTAAAGCCCTCGTTTAACTGTTCTCAAAATAGTAATATGAAAAAGAAATCCTATTTTGGAGCACATAAACACAGTAATCTTTGTAACCATTACTTTAAACGGGATTCTTTCTCCTTGAGTAACAGTAGATTATCAAGAAACCTCTAAGAAATACTCGAGAGCAGGAAATCTTATGTATGGATCGCACGACTGGAAAGAGCTTCCTTTCCTTAACCTAACATCTGCCTCATTACTCTGATAAGACAGCATATGTTGCCTTAACCTATTAATGAATTACGGCACTTTGCATTCACAGAGACAACAGGCAAATGAAAGGAACAAAGAAGTGAATAAGAAAACACGTGAAAATTCTTGGTTTTGTTGACAGTAACCACTGCACTACCCATCTATCAGTCAACAGATCTGCTGCGAACCAAATAAGTGACACTTACAGAATTCCTTACTGATAGTATATTCAGCCTCGTCTGAGATGGTAATAATCGTAAGTGTTTTCATAAAAGGTGAGATAATCGCCAAAATTAACATGTAAACCTATAAGCGACTTGGAATCAATCATATCCAACATCAAATCGGATTGTACGTTAACGCTTGCGCTTAACAAAATATTCGCCTAACTCTTATGTACACAGTAATGGCCACTTACATACTCAGGAGCTGTTTATCACAAAGTGTTAGATCTGTGTTTCTCAAATCGATAGCTGAGAAACTGGTAGTTAGTTGATGATGATAGGCGAAAACTGAGTGCTAGGTATTCTCCGCTATGGTTTACGCGCTAACGGACTACTTCTCCCAGCGCAATTACCTTTCTCTCCTCACCCTAGGTACAGACCATTCCCACTGTTATCAATGATTCCTCGCAGTGACAACAGGTGGTACGAGATAGAGAGATTAAACTGTAAACCGACTCTTGGCTCGCGTAGCCGCCTTCCCACCCGGGCGGCCTCAGCACCCATCAGATACTGTTATGTACACTCTCAAAAAAGAATCGGTCACCCCTTTGCATGAAGTTTATAATAACGTATAACTTCCCAACCGAGATTATAACTTGACTTCTCTGCAACCCGATGCAGTTTACAACTGCATCAGGGTGGGAGCGAAGTCAGGTTTTAATCTCGATTGGACAGTTGTAGATTATTAGAAACTTCAGGCCCGGGGGACCGATTTTTTTTTTTTTTTTGGGAGGGGGAGTGCACCTTTACCTAACCGCCTTTGCCACGCATACGGCGCTCCAGTGATATGTAATGCGGCACAGAGGCTGCCTTGGTCGCCACCAGCTCCTGTGACACATTAGGCTGCATCGGTCACTTGCAATGTGCCAGTGACAGGCAGGTTGCAGGAAAGCCTCCCATCTTAACTTCCGGCGCCATATATATAATTCCGGATAAAATAAAACTGGATGCCTATCCTCTACCATGGAATAGAAAATATACAGTATATGCTATAAACAATTACTGAAATAATCTATTTGTACAGGTGTATCTCAAAATCCCCTACCCTGAGGTTAGGTTAGGTCCGTCCCAGCGTGAAGGCTTCGCAACTTGTGGGGAAATCATTAGAGCGGGAAGCGTCATCCTCCATTTTCAGAGGGGCAATATATACAAGTCCAGGGAGTATACTTTCAGATGGCACATGTCCCAGGAAAACATGTCCTGCACATACGGCAACGATGGGAGGCGTGGGATGACGTTTAAATGTTTCTAATGCCTTGAGAAAATCAATCAAATTTCGCCTGAGTTTCGTTAGACATAGTCAGTGCGTGATCAGATCAGCGGTGATTAGTGAGGGATCTCCATCACAATGTGAGCTACATCGACAGTGTGCTTCCATCCCTAGCGTTCGTGTTTCTAGCCTCCCTCAAGTCCCCAGCCTTCAGAGTGATTATTTTCTTTTAAAACTGAGCACCTTTCCGCCCAAATCAGGCAGCATCAGGAACAAATGTTCCTCTGCATAAAACGAAAACAAAGACCATACAGATGAGAATGAATACCACTGAATGCTGACAAAAGGTAGACGTATATATATAAATTACCAGTAATATTCTACCCACTCCGTCAGTGACAGAAGGTAGTTACCATTCAAATTAATCCTAGGATGGAGGGGACAGCAAGGGGGATTGTTACTCTCCTGACTGCGGCGCTTACGGTGACACTAACTACCAGTCATCCAAATTAAAAGTACGGAATTAGTTGTATTACACGAATACATAACTTGCAATGTAAAATTTAACGGAGGTTATGCACTTCGATGTCGAACTTTTATGGGTATTATAACAGGTAAGTTGAGGGACACAGAACCAGAGAAGGGGGAGAGATAACTATAGCAGCCTAGGATCATTATATCAGCTGGTGGCGGCCGCCAGGATCGCTACCTTACTACGCTGTCCAGCCACTTAAGAAATAATCGTGATGTTTTAGTCTGTTTAATGCTGAATTTATCATACGCCTACGTACAACGATGTCTACTTCGATAGAGGCTTTTAAAAGGTCAAATGGAAACAATGAATCTTAACCCAAGGCCCCCTGGAAAACTTACTCCTAACACCACCCACCCTAGTGCCTCCACTCTAACCCAACTCCGTCCACCGGAAAAACACTCAAAGTTTGTAATAAAGTTTTGTGGACTCCGCGTTCATTACTTCATTGTATTATATGGGTATCATCTCAGACCACTTTGAGCCGTTTGAAATTCCACGATGTTCGCTATAAAATACAAGTTAAATACCAGCATTGCTATTACAATGATCGTCTATAGGCATTAATTTTCGCAATTAATCTTGTTTTATTTTTACTATCGTATATCTTGTTCCTTGCGAAGCAGGGAATCACTGGTTAGATATTCCTTGCTAAGAAGTGAGCGAAATCATTAACCATCATTGTTTAAAAGCAGAGTTAGTCTAGTTTGGTGCACGAAGAAGATCTACGATTTAGTGATCGAATATTATTTAAAACATCTACTTATATTGTCTTCTATTTCTCCAAACTCTTCTTCACATTCTTCACCATTTCACACCTTCATAAGATAACTGATAACAGGATAGTTAGCTATTAGGCCCGGGATATTACATGCAACGACCAGAACAGAAGTGAGTAAAGCTCAAGAATCGGACATCTGTCATCCAACCAAGGTCCAGATCTATCAATAAAATATGGACTTACGTTCACCAGAGCTGACTTGGTGATTTTACGAAAATAGATTACCAATATTACATACCGTAACCACAGGAGATGGTTGACCTCTGGGACGTCGGGGTGAAGTGTGTTGGCTGACACCCCCACACTCTCCCACCCATTCTCCCATCCCCTCCCCTCTCTCCCGGGGCAACGGCACCTCTCTAACTTCTGCTTCCCCCTCCCTCAATTTCCATCCCACTTCATTTCGCGTTTTACATTTACCTAAACCCTCCCTCCCCCACCTGCTATTCCTCCCTCTCCTTACCTCGACAAGCTGTCATCATAAGCATCAAATATGTTTCACACTCCGAACGCAATGTCGGAACAAGTGCAAATCCTCACCTCTTAATTCATTTGTAACGCACTACAATATGCCGTCATACACAAGAGGTTAATTCCCTATTTTAGTTTCGCCTTCTAAATACTTCCCTACGGAACTCCTGCGCGTCGTAAAAAGGAGACTTAAGATGGGAGGGAGGGAGGGAGCTGGGGGCTTGAAATCCTTTCGGTCTTTTAGCTGTGAGGATTTTCTCCACCAAGGCTCATCCTTCTGTTCTTAACACTACCCTGCTAACATGGAAAATGGCAAATATGTATGAAAAAAATATATATACCTATATATACTTATATATATATATATATATATATATATATATATATATATATATATATATATATATATATATATATAAGACGAATTCTGCATCATATCCTATATTACCGGTCCAAAATACAGGTGAAATCAGAGGTCTAGAATATGAATTACGATACTTATAGTGCAAGAAAACATGAAAGAATAATCGATGAAAAAGAAAACTGTCAAGACGGAACTATTACTGTATCTGTCAACGGTGGTGTGATTTTATAGGCGACAAAATGGGCTGGCTAATTCCTCAAGTGGCTTAATCAGTTTCTGCTTCTGTTTACCTTTGTACTTCACTCGGTCGCATCGTCCTAGATTCTTGAGAGCAATTTGTAGTACATGTAAAATGCAAATATATAAACCAGAACTGAGGAAAGGAAGATGACTGAAAATTCTATATGCAAGATTATGACATTCTAAAATACTATACAGTGATAAACACATTTTCTGTATATACCGGTGTATTTTAACATTGGAGAAGTGGTACATGGCCAAAATATACATATGAATAGGGGGAAAAAATAACTGACTGCAATAACTTGTTCCCAGATGTGAACTCATATTTTTTTTCAACAATACTACAACATATGGAGTGTGTTAAAAGAAAAATTATCGCATCTCGCTTGAGGTGTAGCAAAGTCACTGACAGCGAAATTTAAACGTGAGAAACATTGCCTAGAATATATATATATATATATATATATATATATATATATATATATATATATATATATATATATA
>JAYMFT010136925.1:0-12913 GCA_038088735.1 Panulirus argus
TCTCTCTCTCTCTCTCTCTCTCTCTCTCTCTCTCTCTCCTCTCTCTCTCTCTCTCTCTCTCTCTCTCTCTCTCTCTCGCTTCCCCTCTCTGCTGTTTCGTCTGCAGCAAGTAGTTTGTAATCATCTGTCTTCGATTTTGCAACCTCAACAGAAATTCTGGAACTAATGATTATCTGTCGATTTAGTGTGATTTTAAAGAAGGACTAACAACGCATTTAAAAAAAAAGGTGGGGGGGGGGGTAAGGAAACCTGTATATCATAGATGCAAATATAGATTGATACTAAACAATGTAGAGTTTGAGTGATATTCAAATACAAGTTTGGGATTAAGCAACCGTTCGACCCAACATCTCAAAATACACAGATAAATAACTGAAATCCCATCAGCCATCTGTTCTTCCCTTTCCTTTACCTAATGACCGTAATTATTCCTAAAATCTCAGGTAAAGATAGAATTATCACCCTATCTAGATTTCCAAAACAGCGTAGCGACCAAGTCAAGTTGATCAGAGACAAAGTAATTTCGATGACTATAATAATCAAGACTTTCCTGGTCAAAACATCCCACAA
Organism: Panulirus argus; assembly: GCA_038088735.1. NCBI lineage: Eukaryota > Metazoa > Arthropoda > Malacostraca > Decapoda > Palinuridae > Panulirus > Panulirus argus. The sequence goes on from JAYMFT010136925.1 coordinate 571, forward strand.
AAATGTCCGTGATAATTCATGTACTTTACATGGACACCAACCGATCAAATCGAGTTTGATTACTGAATGAGTCAGAATAATGTGGCTCTTTAAGAGTATGGCACGTTTAAGAGAGACCAGCTTGGTGGCGTTATGCGTCATCCATTAACAGAAAAAGAAAATACCTCGAAACAGATTAAGACAAAAACATCAGAAAGTTCGGAAGTATAATCATGGCGGATGACATGTGAAGGAAGAAAGATTATCATTGTTTAATGATGAATGATAACAAAGGTTTTATTTAAAGTGCTGAGGAATGCAGGTATTACGGGGCTATTAATGCACGACAAACTGAAAGAAACACAGAAAAATTAATGTTCAGATGTTCATATATATAATGGTACAATTTGTAGATGTGAAACACACACACACACACACACACACACACACACACACACACACACACATACACACACACACACACTTGGTTTGACCGTGTAACATAAAGAATGCTTTGCTGCTATTGGCTAATCTGGTTTTCTATATACTGTGATGGATGCTGCTATTGGCTAATTTGATGTCCTATATACCGCAGCAGATGTAACATTAATGATAAAAGGTCGCAAGTATATTTATGAATGAAGGGCACGAGAGTTCAATTGTTCCGTTCCGTTAATGGGCATTACTTTCATCTGGATGCGAAATGGATTGGTTTCACTCAGCGGGTCGTGTAACATTTACACTAAAGTCATGTCTTTTTAAGACACAAGAATGACCATCCGAAGACAAAACACGCAGACCTGTAGTTTTTCAAATACATATTTTCACCCCATAAATACCTTTTGCAAATAAACCGCTACCTTGGTTACGATACACAACTGATATGTAGGTATGTATATATGTACATATACATGAATATGAATTGTTAAACACATACTACACACACAGGTACTGGGTTGATGCCATCAAAGAAATGGGTACCAAGTAAACCCTCTTTCTACACATCCCTCTGTCCAAAATGTGGGACTGTGTAAAATTGCATTTTGGTCACTAATTGTATTTCATTGTCTGGGGGGATTTTTTCAAAGATTTAGCGGAGGAAATGAAAGTGATTACCGGAGAACGAAATGGTAACAAGAAAGACAGGGACCTTTTCCTTAACACCAAGGTTACGAAAGACGTCAGTGCTCTCTGTCAATAATCATATACTTTCTCCACTTACTGTCTCTCTTCCTCGAACTCGTGTTGCTTGTGTCTTCTCAATACTCTTTCTTTTACAGTCATCCTCCTATTCCCCTCTTATCTCCCCCCCCCCTCTCTCTCTCTCTCTCTCTCTCTCTCCTTTTACTTTTCCATCTTTTCCCCTCACCCACTTCCCCCACCACTACATCTGACCGAGCCTCCAATGTATAATTGGATTGAAAATATCTCTGGCGGGGATCGGAGGTGACCGAAGCGATAGACACTGTAATCTTGTGCATCTTTCATAAAAAAATGGGAAAAAGTTGAGTCCAGCCCTCAGGTCAACAATACCGTAAATAGAATGCCAGATAATCCTCTCCCGGGGGACTGGAACAAGTATAAACATCTTCATTACAAAAGCAACTTATAAACTATGAAATGAAACCTTATTTCCTTTTCATTCTGTGACTGAACAATGATCATTGAGGGAGATGTATTTTTAAAGGTTTAACATTCTTATATCTATGTTTTCTCTAAAATGTCAATATAAATGTTTGAATCAATGGTCTATGAATGCATTTAGCATTTATTTTCCCTCCAGTCAAATTACAGATCTTATAACCCGTTGAGTAAAACTGTGCGTTCGTTGAGTTGGACGACATGATCCCTGAGCAAGACGGTACAACCTGATGGACGCTGACATGACCCGTTAGTATGAAGGAGTGTCCTTTGACCTACCCATTAGGAATCTAGTCAAAGGTCACGCCATTGTACCCGATGTCGGTGTGTGTATGATAATGTATGATAATGACGCTGAACCAAAGCAGTTGTCTTTTAATGTATATGTATACTTTTAGCTACTGTACTATTACATTACTATTTTCTTTTACCTTGTGTGTTAAACTGTGTATTATAACATGGCTCTGGATCCACAAAGAGTTTCAGTTTGTATCAAGTAATACAAATTGGCTAGATATAGTCGTGCTGCCAAGCTCAAGAGTTAGCCCTGTCGTTATCAAGGGTCGTACCGTAGTGCTCGAAGATCGAAGAGTCGTGCTCGCGCATTGGATGTGCCGTCATAATCAAATAATTCGCTTTGCCGCACTCAAGCATCGCAATTTTCATCAAAGTTGTAGGTTTAAACTTAACTTTACAACGTAAGGGATCTACATCACATTTTGGAAGAATCCTCCTCACATCTGATCCGCTCCAAGGTTATACACCCAACGGCCACATGGTCCCTGGTGTCATCCCAGACCACACTGCGTTCGACATGAAGTCCGCCACCAAAGACAACCTCTTCATAAACCATCAGGCCTTCTGTCGTCTAGCCTTTCCATGTGCTGTCCTCCAGCAAAGAACCTCTTCATAGACCATTAGATCATCAACAGTCTGGCCTTTCACGTACTTCCAGATACTGCCATATCCTTGCGACAAAAACATTCATTTTCGAAATGATGGTTGACGTTCCTCAGAGCCAGGTCAGCTTCTCCCCTGTGAGAACAATTGTACAATAATGAGCAAAACATCTGTAGGTAGAATTAGAAACAACGGGCTAACTCGTATACACCTGTGTTACCAAATAGAATATGTAGTGAACAGATGTCCCACGTTTTACGTAATACGTTCGCATTGGTGGTTGTCATACATGTTTTCCTTTACTTTACCGAGATGAGATAATAGTGAACATGATATGGGAAAAACGAGAATGTAGTGAAGATGAGTTTAGCAGTGTCTCCATCCATAGTGAATGAACATGATGGTATGATAGGGTAGAAACGAGGGTGTAGTGAAGATAGGTTTAGCAGTGTCTCCATCCGTAGTGAACAGGATGGTGAGTGAGAGTACGTAGGGAGATGTCTATTGCTTCGCTCGAGAATGCTGGCGTTTGTAGTTTGTATAGTCTTTCTCTCCGTTCATCTCCGTTTCCGCGCTTAGGTCTGCGCTGTTTCATTTTTGTCTATCGCTGTCTATTTGTTCTGATACCCGACCTCTTTGTCTCTCTCTCTCCTTCCCTCTCTAGAATCCTCTCTCCCCGTCCCTTTCCCTCCCTCCCTCCCTCACTCTACCTTTCCCATTATTGAGGCTATAAATTAAGTGTAATTACACGTTTCTTTTGGTGGCATTTTTCTCATAAATTGCGTGTTATTATTTTCCTTGAACGTCTCGCGGTGTTCGGCCTGGCAATAACAATTAAAATTTAAGACCTATGGATGGGGCAGTTTTTCACCCCTATAGCTTCTATCCAAGGCGAGATAAGGGCTGTATACACTGGGCAATTGAGAGACGGAGTTTAGCCCTTAGTTCGGCAGGCCAGATGGGTTATAACGACTCTGTGTAGAAGGTGAGGTGCAAGCACGTGATGTTGGAGTAAACATAATATATTTAATTCTTCAAAGTGACAGCCGGCATTGGCGGTGTATGTAAGGAGGCTAGATTAATCAGGGTTCGAACCCCGTCGAGGAATAAGTCTTAATCACGTCACAAACAATGTATAACACGGTTAACGGTCCACATGATCAATACATACTGAGAGCACGCTAAACATGATTATAAGTTTCGTGTGTACGTTTTCTTTTTTTTTTTTTTACGGAGAAAACAGAATCACGCGAAATTTATTTGACATGAAACTAAGAGAAGTCACTCTGGTTCCTGAAGTGTATAACTTTTAAGATATCGTCCGCTTCAGCTACCTCCAGGAGCGACCTTAAGCATGGTACTACGATCCTTAAGCACGATGGCACGATCCTTGAACTTGACGGTACGCTCTTTAAGCACGTCGTTGCAGTCTTTGAACCCGACAGCAAGATCTCTGCGGATTAAGTCAAAGACCACGCCATGGAGCGTAAGGGTCGTTCGTACCGTTGTGCTCAAGGACCGTACCATTGTGCTTAAGTGTCGTACAGTCATGTTCAAGGGTCGCACCGTCGTGGTCAAGGGTCACACCGTCATGTTCAGGGTCGTACCATGACGCTCGAAGATCGTAGACCATCGCGCTCAAGGGTCCTACCGCCGGACTGAAAGAATTAACTACTACGATGTAAAAACAGCTAATGAAAATCCCCTTCACCAGTGAATCAAGCCACATACAGACGAACCCACCATCCCTCGGCAGCGCCAACCAAACAGCCACCAGTACGTACGCCTTTTAGAAGAACAACCAAAGAAACACAAAAAAGACCAGGAGCTACTCACCTCCTTTACAAAGGCCTCAATGTACCGTCCTCGGAGCGTGAAGCAGTCTTAAAACCACAATAGAAATGTGAGTCTATAAATTCATTATTCTTAGTGTGGACTTGTCGACCACGACAGGAAATCAGCAAGGGGGAAAAAAATAAACACATTTCTGGAGCTTCCAGCCCATGTTTTGATGGGTATGAGTGTGTGAGAGGGATCTGGGTTACTTGTCTCTGTGTGAGTGTGTGAGTATGTTATAAAGGGAAAGAGAGAGAGAGAGAGAGAGAGAGGGAGAGAGAGAGAGAGGGAGAGAGAGAGAGAGAGTACTTCTGAAGGAGTGATTACGACGAACCTTCGCCAAACGGCTGGACTAGCGCGTAGCGCTTACCGTAGAAAATGTAGAGTTACGAAGAACGATTCGTGTAAGTTCAGCGTTGTCAAGTGTGAGATGAAATGATCGTCTGAAGAGACAACACAGACTGACAGAAGCAGACAGAAAGACAGACAAAGAAAGAGAGATGGTAGAGACCGAAAGAAAAAAGTAGAAGAAAAAAAGATTGAGAGACAAATGGACATAAAGAGAGAGAGAGAGCGCGAGAGAAACACAAAAACACCCGCTCAAAATACAAAACAACAACAAAATACAGTTTTTGTTATTATCATGAGAGCCGGCCAGCGGTGTGCGGACGGCAGGCCACAGCGGAGGAAGAGTGACGTGTTATGGTTGATGAGCAGAGGCAAGGGAGGGAGTGAGAGAGCCGTGGCCCCTCCCTCCCTCCCGTCACCCCTCCACTCCCTCCCTCCCTTCAACCCTCCACTCCCTCCCTCGTAACCCTCCCTCCCTCCCTCCCCTCCACAGCCTGACGTCACTCCAAGCACCCAGGGACCCGCCACCACACGGCGGTCTACAGCCATAGATATACATGATTTACCCATTTATTGTGTGGGACTCTGTCGGACGCTATGCATGGTATCTTGTTTTTTGAATGGTGGTTATTTCAAAAAGAATTTATTTCATATTGTCAAGTTTGCTATGCGTATATATATATATATATATATATATATACATCGTCTTGTTAAACGTTCGATACTAAATACTTCCATGAGCTCGTCTGACTCCCATGGAACAGTGATAATCAGATAACGGAAGCTACAGCCAATTACAAATTCTAACCCAGTACAAAGAGCGACCAGGATTCCCCCTATTCACCGCACTCCTCCAGGCCAAGCTGCCCTATTTTTCCAGGAAATTACACATCTTCTCTACACTCCCCCATCTGTCCATGTTTTTTATGCCGTATTTAATTTTTGAGCCTTTAGTCATCCTATTGTATGGCCTCCCTCCCTCTCTCCAAACTGTCTAATCTAAACAGAATTAATGACAGATTTTTTTGTGTTGAACTCGCCGTTTTCTCCCCAAAACCCAGTAGGAGACGCGGCTACTGTTTGGGCCGCACGTGTCGCCCCTGGTTGGCCGAGTGACTCGTGTTCGGACGTCCTCAACCTGGCTTTGGCCTTAGTTGAGTGTGCTGTACCCCAGCACGACAGTAAGACTCCATGAGAGCACAGCAGGACTATCCATGAGTGCCCTAAGGTATGATGGTCTGAAACATCAGACTATCATATAAGGATCGTTCCATCCTGTACAAGGGTCTTGTTCACGACTTTTGCCGTCGTGCTCATGAGTTTATTTTTTCATTAAGCCCGTTTACAGACGATCCTAACACAGGCTTGTGTCACGTATGTCAAGTCACCGTGGCCAGTCCCACGCAAACTATATTACCGACTTATGTGCCATCATGACCAGGACGCCTAAGACAGAGTCGCAGTCGGTCTCCAGACGCAGGCGGCACGGGCTCTCGGGGGCCTGACCGCTTTCAAGTGCAAATTTTGTCAAAATCGGGGAAAAAAATCACAGAACTGAAATTCAATCCGCTGACTGGACGAGGGAGGGCGGATATGAGGGGCCTCTGACGTACTCGGGCCCCTGGCAGGAGAATAGGTTCTCTCCTTTTCTGTGGCAGTTTTGAAGGAATGGGTAACTAGCGAGAAAACATCATTTATCTCATTCTGTTGAAGCGCTCGCGACTCCTCCCCAGAGTCTGACTGGCTGGGGTTAACCACGCTGGCGCAGCGGTGAGTACCGACATGCCTTCCAAACGATCGGTTGCGCACCACCGTGGGATATTGTGATGTTATCTGACGATTTAGAGTGAGACAGAGAGTTCGAAACGGCCGATGCTTTAAACGTCCTTGCGTTATGAGGACTAAGAGGGCAGTCTCTGGCCTAGTCATTGTATAGTTATAAAGTAAGGAGTCCGCCGTTGTATGAGCACTCGAGTACAATGTGTGGCTCGTTGTTTTGTTCCGCGTATGTATCCACTGTAGGTCACTGTTTTGTTCCAATAATGTATCCACTGACGCAAATAGTAGGTCGTTATTTAGTATGGTCGACCAGTCTGTGTCCATAAGCGAATGTACAGTCTTTAGCCAGATAGTTCTTTCTAACCGGCTGGTCGTCTAACTTTTGTGGTGAGATATGACATCACTACACGGGTGAGCGGCTGGCTTTAGGTCGTTTATGATTTTCGTTCGTTTTCTTAGTTACAATGCCTCGGATGGCCGGAGTGAGACGTCTCGGAATCGCTTACCAGTTTGGGAAGGTAGCAAACTGTCTCCCTAGTATTGCTGGGTATTGAATACTGCTGTATAATACTTCGCAGAAACACACACACACAAACACACATTCAGAAACACATGCACATAGGTTTACTGGTCAGTTTTAAGGCAAGACCATCATACCCAATGGTCGTACCGTAGTGGGGTCAAAACGCATCTTAGTCATGGCAGAGAGACCTGAGAATAGTTAAGTGAAACTTGTCGTGTCTCAATGTAGAGGAAAATGTCGCAGCTCTTCGTTAAGTCAACGAGAATCATCCGCCCCTCTTAGACCTGAAACAGAGCTCGAGTTCATTACTTTATCGGACGTTAAGCCTTTCTACTTTTGACCAACTGATACCCCCTCTGTCATATCAAGCCTACCCTGGAGCCAAGATAGGGTAAGTTAGAGAGAAGCCGCGAAAGTGGGCGAGTTGAAACCGGCAAGAAACTGAAGACTTGATAATCCAGAAGACACAAATGTTGGGTTAGACAAGAGAAGTGTATAGAGGGATGTGAGGAAGCATTACTCCAGCAACAGTCATGGACCCGTGGATTATGCTCATCCAAGGTGAAGTAAATGCCAACACAACCATAAATATGAAAAACTATATGACAAAATAAATGGGAGAAGAAAAGGCTCCCCAAGGGGTGCAAATGTTCCTTACCCACATACACAAATGAGCGTTAATGACCAAGAGCTAGCCCGGGTTTGGACTCGAATAGGTTGGAATCTTTGGAGCGGCAGTCGGCCTGCACCCAACCCAGGTGATCCTCCTCCTCTCGGGGCTGGTTGATAAATGGGTACCTGGCTTGTGCTGGTGTGTGTGTGTGTGTATACAAACATAGGAGTAAAGGCATGATACATATATATACAAGGTTAAGGGGCGGGGCAACATGAGAGTAAAACTATCTCCCCATAACACACGAATATTGAACACGCACACACACACACACACACACACACTCTCTCTCTCTCTCTCTCTCTCTCTCTCTCATACACACACACACACACACAAGCTGGTCTCCTCCCCCTCCACTGATCCTATCAGAATGGATCAGTTTTACAAATTTTCGAAATAAATTGAGGACGATTTGGAAACAAATTGCATTGACTGCACAATGGGCGAGGATCACAATCTAATAGTGACCAGGCCACTGGATGGGGAGGGGAGGGCGGGAGGGAGGCCGTGGAGAGGATACAGGGGAGAGATGGAAGGGAGAGATAAAAAGAAGAGATAGAGAGAACAGTGGAAAGCTGGAAATGCCGGAGGGAGTAAGAGACAGAGTCACACAGGTAAATATATATATATATATATATATATATATATATATATATATATATATATACATCAATAACATTGGGCAGTAGCACACTAACTATTTACAATATCTAAGCCACTAAAAATGAAAACGGATAACGACGTAAAGAGGATAACGTGATGTATTTGGCAATTATGGCCTAAGTGGGGTACATGAAGAGACAGCTGTCTATTGTATATTAAAAGTCTAGTTACAGCGAAGAATATCAAAAAGATGAGAATACATTACGTTACGCTACGTCTTTTCGCTGTCAGTGTACGTGTTACTGAAACTTATCAGTAGTGTCGTAATTGTCAAAGGGGCAGTGAGGTAAATCTTATAGTTTAAATAATTCTTATGTATTTCCAGTCTGTCATTATCTTGTGCATTACGGCAGTTAATGTCTTGTAATGTATAAGTGACTGTTTATAGATAAAGCTTCTTATCTCGTTCTGTTTAAAAAAGTTAGCAATAGATTTTGTTTCTTATCTCGTTCTGTTTAAAAAAGTTAGCAATAGATTTTGTAAGATGAAAGTGGACCGTTTTCTTAGTCAGCGCTTGTGATACTGGTTATAATATAGAGCCAAGTAAGGAAACCAGACCGAAAGTTGGAACTTTGAAACTCGTGATTTCGAAACCTGATATGATCGAAGCTTTGACACTGCAATACCTTATGTCATGAAGGAAAATGTCGAAAAATTGAGGAAGAGAACCATTAAAGTGTCCTTGAATATTACCGACCACTGGTTGGTTGGGTAGTTGGGTGGTTATTTGAGCTAAAGGCTCATTGAATGCGAGGGGCTATCAACTTCAAGTTATTAACACCAATAGAAAAACCTGAACAAATTCTGCGGGTGTTCAGTAAAATTCTAGGGCCATGAATGCTTTTACTGAATATATATGACCCTTGTCAAACACGAGTGTTTTATCTCTGTTGGTATAATTAATGTTTTAATTCTTTTAGCATGATTATTAAGACAGGTAGGGAAATACGAAGAGTATCCCTTCGAAATACATCAAAGAAAATAAAAAAAGTAAGTTTCACAGATAACGTAGTTTTTATAGGGGGAGACTATCCTATTTGTGAAGACTGTAGTTTATATAAGTAAAACATTTTTTTACACATCCACAGCTTTAGTAGTAACTACGGTACAACATCTTTTTCACTACTCTAGATCGCACAAACTATTTTTCAGGCTGCACAGTAATTTCCAAGATCACACAAGATCATACCATAATTTCTCAGGTAAATGAAGGTAATCTGCTTAATTTGCTGTTGCGAACCTATTAAGTCGTTTGGTCCGATCAGAAGTGACCCATCACTGCACAGTGATCAAAAGGTTTGAAAAGATTCTTTCAAACAAAATGGAAGATATAGTCTTTTGGATATAGTTATGTGGTTAGATGAAAGGCATAGCTAAACAGATTGGAAGAGAGAGTATAAGAAAGGCAAATACATATACAAGTTTATCTCTTGTCTTGCCGTTTTACTGATGCAAAAAGAAATAAAAACAACTGAAACCCAGGTATTGGTATGGACTATTGAGTTGATTATATTCAAGTGGCTTTATGTTTGCAGTATGTGGGCTGAGGCAGTTAGTTGTAGTGGAATATATGATGGGGGTATATAATGGTGGTGGGGAATATAATGTATGTGGGGAATATATGGTAATTACTATTTGTGTGTTATGGGGAGAGAGTTCTACACTCGAGTTGCCCCGTCTCTTAACACTGTTTATATATGTATCACGTCTTTACTTCAGTGTGTGAATGCGCATACACCCCAGATTAAGCCAAGCACCTATTTATCGATCACCTAGGTTGGGTGCAGGCCGATTGCTTCGCCCAGGGTTCGAATACTGCAGGTACAACCCCGGGCTGGGTCGAGCTGATTCATAGTTAACGCTAGCAACTACACCACGAAGGCCCGCTGTGAGAAAATGTGTCTTTGGAAAGATTCACAAAGACGAAGCCTGACACGGGCTTTTGTCACTGACACCCCTTTCCCTGATGTGCCATTAATGGCATAGATCCCTGACATTAAAGATCATTTCTATGAGAAGACACTGACATGATGACAATCCTAGAAAGGCGTAGAACAAGGGGTGATGCGACTAAACGCACTGAATGGACGGATGAAGGTGATATGAAAGAAATACTCAAATTTCAATCAACAGAGACCCGCAACAATGGTTTTAAACTTGATTAATTTCGGTTTAACAAGGGTACAGGAAACTATTCGTTTGCAAACAGAGACGATACCGAGTCGAATACCTTGCCATATAGTATGATAACTTCAAACAATATGGAAAGTTTCAGGTGCGGATTGGTCTGCTGTAGGAGGGAGGGAGAGTGGGGTAGGGTGTGATAAGGTATTGTCTCTAACGAGCCAACAGGACTACTCAAGTGTCCACCCATTCCTATGTTCCTATAATGATCTAAAATCATCGCCAGAACCCTCTCGGTCGAAAATACTATGGAACGACAAGAAACTTGATTGTTTAACAGCATTCGATGTGTAACTTAAAGACAGTTGAAACTTAATAAATAAACAAGTTGATAAGTAACTATGGTACTTACCTTTCGCTGCCCAGTCAGGACTGAGGACACTTTCAGGAGACTGACAAATTTTCAATAAATTCTAAGTAATTATATATTCAAGGACTGTATATTTTTCTGAATACTGTATTGCACTCGAGCCATTTCCCATCCCTAATCGATAGATAATTTCCACAAACCACTTCAATTATAATATTTGGCATTATATGACCGTATCATGTACCAATAGTTTCACTTTGCAATATTTCAACCGTACTTTTCACCATTTACAATGTGTACGAAATTTTCCCTGTTTCCACCACTCACTTTATCATAATCATTTGCAACATAATATTTCAACATTTTCACTACACTGAACAACAGTCATTATATTATAACGACATGCACCATATTCTTCAGCTATCATTTCATATTGGTGTATAACCACTGAACTGTTCGCCAATCACCGTGTGTCGCAATAACCTTACTTCCCAAATTACTATTGCTGTACACTTTTACAAATGTTTTGCTCTTTATTCTTACTGTAAAACGACATGATTCCATTGTTTGCGTTCGTATCTCGCTATTCATTGTTAGACAGATGAGTGACGGTAGCCAGCTTTAGCGTACATGCCATATCTAAAAGACAAGTAACCACTCTGGATTGACCCACTCATGGAAGGGGTTGCACTCACTTTTTGCCTTAAATTGATCAAATAAGTTCATATACCCAAATTAATGACTAGATTTTTGCACACGAGTATGTTCTCATCATTTGGAACGTGTCTGAATCTTTTGTTATTTCATTCGATGATTTTATCCAATTTACTAACATTATAATTTGCTCAGAGCGTGCTTACTCCCTCGCGGTAGAGCACTCAAGTAACACGCTTTAAAGAGGTCCGAGTTGGTAAACATTGCCTTATAAAGTCATTCATCACACACTATCTGTACTACAACATATATGTCCCATGTCTTCCCTCCTGAGAATTCAGGGAAGGACTGAAAGAAGATACGGACTTACTCTGAGCTGAGGGTAGGGCTAAAGAGCCAATGTCGGTAACCGGCAGTTTAACGAGTTTACTGGTAGTTTGGCTGAATCATTGTTAGCATGTAAGACCTGACTTCGGACGTCTCGACTACTGTTGCGACTAAATGATTAGCTTGTTAAACTTGCCAATTAATGGTATCTGTTTCTGTACTCATTACTACCGCTGGGTTAAGATTGTATTGGTGGTTATGGCCTTCACTGGTGGGCTGGGGAACGGTCGTTTGCAGGTTCACACGGTCGGTGCACCTGCGCGGGGAGCTTCTGACCCTCTTCTATCTTCCAGATGAATCCTGATTCCTGCGTGTGCCTTGTGTTTTCCGTAGTCGCACAGCGCGTCTCTGTTCCCTCGATCTATTGCATTTCTTATCATATCATTCTTTTTGTTTATTCACACACTCTCTCTCTCTCTCTCTCTCTCTCTCTCTCTCTCTCTCTCTCTCTCTCTCTCTCTCTCTC
>JAYMFT010136936.1:0-26976 GCA_038088735.1 Panulirus argus
CTCTCTCTCTCTCTCTCTCTCTCTCTCTCTCTCTCTCTCTCTCTCTCTCTCTCTCTCTCTCTCTCTCTCACAACGCAGACGTCCTCATCCATTCCCCATAACACCTCCTCCTCCCTCCACACTCGTGTCCCAGACATGGGGTCGATGCTCATCCCCAATTATCCCATTTTTCCCCATTAACTCATATTTCCCCATTATCTCTACCAGACCCCAGACCCCCCCTCACTTCCATTAATTAAGGAAATTGGTCTCATAAAGTAACCTCTAATGGCCAGTTAGTTGTTCCGGGACTCATTGCATGTTCGCAGTAGCCAATTACCCGAGCCGGTTTTATAGACTGTGAACTAACTGGTTTGTAGTACGTGAGCCTTTGTAAATACGTCTCCCCCCCCCCCATCCATTCCCCCTCTACGTCCCTTATCCATGAGGGATAGAGAACTAGACGTCGGGCACTGCCATCATCACCAGTTAACCAACCCCTCCATCCAGTATCATAAACAGTGATTTTCTAATCGCAGTCCTCATCAGTAAAGTACAAATGATCCCATTTGTAATCTACGAACAAAGCCAATTTCCTTAATTTACTTAACCTCATTAATTGATATGTTTCCTAGCCTCCCCCCCCACCCACCCAATTTCTTAAACAAAACCAATTAGAACTATATCCAGGGATTATCAGTTTTCTCTTCCTAGCCATTTGCTAGGGATTATAATCTATTTTCTGAAGTACTTTGATTTCTGAATTAGTTGACTGATTTACGTTATGAGCTAATTAGAGTTTCTGGGGGGCCATCATTTCATTTCCTGACTACATCTTTCTAATTTAATACACTGACAGTACACTGAGCTGATCACGTCTGTGATAAGATATATCTGTTGGGAGACCCTTTTAACTCCTTCCACTGGAGTGTGGAGTTGGGCGTTTATGTATGGAGTTAATCCACTTGCCTGTCAGCATCGCACACCCTCCCCTCTTCACCAGCACTCCTGATGGACCTGTAACCTTCACCACTTGTAGCCCGTCACCACACGAGGTGGATACTCTGGGTACTTCGTTGATTCCCCAGGTGCCTTTCTCTCCTCCCATTGCATTTCAAGGTGTGCAGTGTGCACCGCACCGCACGCCCTTGAAACCTCTCTTGGATATCACAGTTTCATCTCCCTCTCCTGTCCCCTATTCCGCCTCAGGATTATCCTCCCCTCAGAGACTCCACATCTGAAGGTTTTTTTTCCCCTCCGTCTCGGTTGATACGCGCCTCCTCAGCCACCCGTAACGATCATGCGTCACTCAGGCAAAGAATCTTCTGTACAGTCATGGCTCATGCATACCCCACGTTTACACCTACGTTCTTAGCTTATCCTCCGTGACACCTGCCTATCCTTCGCGACACCGGTCCTGCGATCGATGTGACGGTGCCCTCCCCAAGATCCTTACACAGCCTGTGCAGGATACTGCCCCCCCCCCCGCTTCCCCCTCCCCCCGCCCGCCCGCCCTCCCCCCGCTAGAGTCTTGTGATGAGAGTGTTGGTGGCTGACTGACGCGTGTTGTTCCCCCCCCACCACCACCACCCGGCCTGACCTGCAGAAGATGCACGTGTACAAGAAGACCCTGCAGGCGCTCATCTACCCGATCTCCTCCACCACGCCGCACACCTTCCTCATGTGGACGGCCACCTCGCCCACCTACTGCTACGAGTGCGAGGGCTTGCTGTGGGGCATCGCCCGCCAGGGGGTGCGCTGCGTGGAGTGCGGGGTGAAGTGCCACGAGAAGTGCAAGGATCTCCTCAACGCCGACTGTTTGCAGAGTAAGTGCGCCTCCTCCTTCTTTTTCCCCCCCCGCTCCGTCCCTCTACCTCACCTGCTGCTAACCTGCGCTGCCTCAGACGGCTGCGTGCTCTGTCTAGCTACGCAGAGCAGCCACGCCGGTGTGACTGTGTTTCTTGTGAAACCCATGAGATATGATGCTTCCCTTGTCCAGCACCAAGCGCCAGGTAGGGTCACGCTCTGGTGTTGGTCTGGTCATGTAAGTTTCCAGGGTGTGTGGGTGTGTGTGTGTGTACAAGATGATTTCGGGCAGCCTGTTGTGGTGCAGCTGGCTCCCGCGGCGTGCTCCAGCGGCGCCGAGCCCGGCACGTCGTTAACTATACGTCCAGATTAACCTCAGTATGTCAACCGAAGACTCCCATGAATTTAACCTGACTTAACATCTCATTTCCTTCTCTCCCCAGAATGTATAAACAAATGTGATATTAATCTTTCTTCGCAGCAGATTTTAAGATCAGTTCTTTGCTTGTGTTCCCCCTGTAAATTCACACCACGTCCCTCCCTTCCCATTTCCCCTCATCTCCCCCTTCCCTTCTTTATCGCCCCCACCCTCCCCTCCCCTCCTCATAGACCTAACAAAAGTCTCCCCCCCCCCCGGCAAAGTTGTATAATGTGCTAAGTTTGCGGGCGCGACCTCTCAAAGAAGTTTTCCTGGCCAAGTATGCAGGGCAAGTGTCTCTCTCTAATTGCAGTGTTATCCCCAAGTTGGTCTCCGCCAGACCTGTCGCAACGCTTTGCATGTTACCGAGTTGGTCTTCCTTGGGATTCGTCAGCGAGTCGGGGGTCCCCCCCTCCCTGTGTGTGTGTGTGTGTGTGTGTGTGTGTGTGTGTGTGTGTGTGTCTTACCTCCAGCGAGATCATCAGCTCTCACAGTGTCCCTTTGGCAGTAGAACACATTAAACGGTTGTCCTTGGGGTTTACCTTAAAACCTGGTCCCGTACTTTGGTACTTTTCTTGCAACGCTTCCTCCAAAGTAGCTTGAACAAGTATCCTGAGATAAATAGTTGTGTTGGGAGCTCTCGTAAGTCTGACTTGTTTGTCTCCGAAGAAAATTGCCTGCGGTTGTTAGACCTGTGTAGAGTCGTTAGCCAGGGACGGCCATACGCGGTAAAGCTTGGAATATCGTCGGCCAGGTCTTCTGCCTCGGGATCTCCACAGTAATCCTTCAGGTAACGTATGATGTGGCTTGTGGGTTGGTTCCGGTGTTGTCCGCCAGGTTGTGTTTGACAACATTGCTTCAGACTTTTTGTTCACCTGCCTTCACAGTGTTTTGATATATTTTGTAGATTTTGATAATTGATTTTGACCTTTTTAATTTTGTTTTTGTGCATGTGTTATCCCACTTAGTATTTGATTCTGAATCCCATTACCTGATCATTAGTATAGAGAATTAACTGAATAAATACTGGGAACTCGGTGTATAATTTATTTTCCCATATAATTGTGGCTTGTTAATTAGAGTAGACATATCAATAGTGGATAATGACCTGTATTTGGACTGTTTGTTTAGTTCACATAATATTGTGGGGTAGAGTTGTGTGCCGCTGTATGTAAATGTTGCACGCTGTCATTTATATGGTAAACCAGACATTTCTTATTCATTGTGAAAAGATATTGCACACTTCACAGAGAAAACATTTCTGATTAAAAGAAAGTAAAGTCGTATCGTCTCGGTAGCATGTCTCAGACATTTAAATCAGTAGATTTCTCTGAAGAATGTGTGGAAAGAGAGATCATTATCTTTTGGGACGTCTATAGTGCATTATTAAATGAATGTGAGGCATGGGCCATAGATAAGACTGTGCGAGGAGGGTGGGTGTGTTTGAAATGAAATGTTTGAGGACAATATGTGGTGTGAGATGGTTTGATCGGGTAAGTAATGAAAGGGTAAGAGAGATGTGTGGTAATAAAAAGAGTGTGGTTGAGAGAGCTGAAGAGGGTGTGCTGGAAGTGTTTCGAATATTGAATGAATGAGTGGGGAGAGATTGAAAAAGGGGATGAACGTGTCAGAAGTGGAGGGAACAAGGAGAACGGGGAGACCAAATTGGAAGTGGAAGGATAGGGTGAAAAAGATTTTGAGTGATCGGAGTCTGAACATGCAGGAGGGTGTAAGTCGTGCACGGGATAAAGTGAATTGGAACGATGTGGTATACAGAGGTCGGCGTGCTGTTGATGGACTGAACTAGGGCATCTGAAGTGTCCAGGGTAAATCATGGAAAAGTCTGTGGGGCCTGGATGTGGATAGGGAGCCGTGGTTTCGGTGCATTACACATGACAGCTAGAGAATGGATGTGAGCGGATGCTGCCTTTCTTTGCCTGTTCCTGGCGCGACCTCGCTGACGCGAGAAATAGCGATCAGGTATGAAATATAGACTCTACAAGAGTAGGAATTCCTTTGAGGAGACTGTACTCCCACAGTGATACAGCCTTGCCAAAGGTGACTCTTCACTCCCGATGTAACCTCGAGCTGGCAGAGTCCGGTAGCACCCCTGGAGTGATTATGAATGAATATATCTGTCTGGGACGGCTTGACGGGTCATTTAAAACCCCCAAGTGCTCGACACCATGTCCAGTTTATAACAATGAATATGAAATGCTGCAATTCCAACCTTTATATTTACCTTTTGCACGATGTCTCGTTGTTCCACCCCTTGTGTGTGTCACGTGCTGACCCGACGCATGACCCCTCTGCACTGTGTTCTCTATGACCTGACCACACCTGCAGCCGCCTTCAGCCTGCTCAAGTACCACCCATGGGTCCCGAATGTGGAGATCGTCCACCTGCTGGTCGAACGTGAGTACTTCACTTGTCTCTGTACTGAACCTCAATTGCCGTAGTGGATAAGTGGTCAGTGTGTTTTTTTTTTTTCCCTCATTAGAGATTCATAGGATTTTGTTTTAGCTGTCTAGCGTTTCATGAGAATCAAAGCCTGACTTTGTGTAGCAGGCCATCTGGTGATTGTGGGTAACAAGTGGTAATCGTTCTGATGGATTCGTGATGAAAATAACCGTAGCTTGTGACGTCTGTGTGATTATTTTCCGTGTGAGAGGACCGTAATTGTCTAATTGGGTTATTAGTGTCTTTCGTATTACAGATGTGAGTTTGATTATGTCTTTGTAAATAGTTACGTGATTAACATCATTGTAGGCATTGTTGATTGATAACTTCTGCTGTTATGTGTCAGTCTGGGGAATGTATTAAAAGATTTTTAATTGACGGACTCGCGGATCGTTCTGGGTGATGTGATTTGTTGTTTGTTGTTCGCCAGACTTGTGTAGTAGTTGTCCACCTGAGTATTATGACGCATACGTTTCTGGCTATCATGTAGGGAATCGATGCAGGAGATGCGTTGCTCCGTCGAAATCCCTTTTTAAAGCTGAGACGGACTCCCGAGTGCACGAGGAGGCAATGCCTGCTGGGGATGCCGTCCGGGTATGGCGTAGACACTCAGTACAATGGTTACTTAGCTACCAGGGTGGGGGTCACGCGGCACAGGTGGTGCTCGAGGTACGAGAGCCACTTAGCTGCATCTCGAGGGTGTGGTAAGGCTTGAGTTACAGCTCCAAGGGGTCATCCTCGTGCACCTCCCACCTGCCACTCAAGACCTTTTTTCCACCGCGTCTCAAGTTGTTAACGCTCGAGCCGGGAAGTGTAAGGCGGTTCTCGCTCAGTCTCGCACTGGCTGCCAGTGTTTGGAAGTTGAATACTGACGGACTGGTCAACTGGGTCGTGTTGGGTACTCGGCAGTTACTGTGGCCACGCGCGGCCCGTGTCTCACGGGTCATTTACCCGTCGCTCCTCCCACCGGTGCAGTTCCATGACCTTGCTACCCCCCGGGCGTGATGACCTGACCTTTGACGCGAACCCTCAAGGCCACGCCCGCACACGCGGCGAGGGGTCGTGCCCCCGTTGTGCGCGGGAATCGCACCCGTGAGCCTTCGGGAGATATTCAGTGGTATCAGGTGTTTTGCGTGCGAGATTGGATTTCATGTCAGTCTCGAGGCTTTGAGTGGGAGGGGGTGTTGTGCACGTGGGCGTGCTCCCCGTGGTAGGTGTGTGTGTGTGTGTGTGTGTGTGTGTTTGTGTGTGTGTAGGCATGCCTCATGACCTTTCCCGACGTAGCTTATACCAGATGACTTGGGGGCAACATACTCTTTATCCACGCTTGTTATTAACCCCCGCAGCATTTGCATATCCCGTATCGTCCGGGGTTTGAGCGCGCGCACATTGTTGGGAGGTAATACGCGTTTGAATTCTGCCTTGGAAACCAGCAGTCTTGGTTATATACTTCAGGAGGGAGATGGCCCGGGCATCCAGGTTTGACAAATGTTACGAATTACATGAATATGCAAATTGTTGAATATACATAAGAAGAGCAAGGAACTGGGTGGCGTGCCTTATACAAACCTCTCGTAAAAAGGAAGATTGGTGTGGTGTTGCATGCATTCCCTTGCACCCTCCACCCCCCAGGCGAGCCCGGTCCAGGGTGCCCCTCTCTCTCTCTCTCTCTCTCTGCATGCCTCTCGCCCCCACATCCTCCGGGAGAACACCTTAAAGGTAGGTAGGTACTCGCTGGACGCGAAAGCTCTTACCTCTGACCGCTGAAGAGCGTGAACTTAGAGCTCCATACGCGCCGAGTCGTTGCTTCCGATTATCGCAGACGCACGTACATCTTTGACGGCCATCCACTCCCCCAACCCCACCCCCTTCCCCCCACTCTCTCTCGGGGGGGGGGGGACGTGGTTGAAAAAAAAAAAAGAGTGAAAAATTTACAACGATCGCAGAATGACGCAGCAGTGAGGACATTAGCCATTCTTAACCCGTCGTGATTAAATGGTAATGAAGGTTTTACGTCCCCAGTCAGGGTGCGGGAATAGTGCCTTTCGTGGCCAGGGAAAAAAAGAGTGTCAGAGTGAAGCAGGAATGCCTTAATTCCATGTCTTGGGGCAAGAACAGTTCCAGATGAGGGCAGCTGTGTTTGGAATAGCTGGGAATATGGGTCAGGAAGTGTACCTTGCCAGCCGGGAATAGTGTCACATGTAAGCAAGTAACAGTACCGTTTACAGGCCATAAAGAGTTAATTGGGCCGTTGTCAGATTTACAGCGTAAATTGTGCGTGGAACATGCCAGCTGAGGGCCAGGAATGTTGCCAAACAAAGTCCTACATTGGTACTAGGTGATGGCCAGGAACGACACCAACTGTGGATCTGAATTAGTGCCAGCTCCGGGCCAGGAAAGTTGCCAAATAGTATTTTACAGCAGTGCTATATGTGGCCAAAGATAGTGCCAGATGTACATAGAAGAATATCAACCGCTGGCCGGGAATGGTCCCAAGAGTAGTTAAGGAACAGTACCTTACGTGAGCCGGGAATGGTGCCAGGAGTGGTTGAGGAGTAGTGCGAGCTGTATGCTGGCACTAGGGACAAGTTTGGCCCAGAAATGTCGTCAGATGTCGACTAAGAATTGTCTCAAGAATAGTGTCAAACGGGGTCGGAGAATGGGGCCAGACATAATGATGTATCGGAAGTAGGTCAGGAATTTGGGAGATACGGAGCCAAGGATGATTCAGGGTCTGAATCAGATACCAGCTAAGCACAGGAATGATGCCACGTGTGCTTTGGTATTAGTGCCAAGTGCTGATCGGGAACGGTGTCATGTGTGGCTTAGAATATTTCCAGACGTGAGCCAAGAGCAGTCACTTTAAAAAAAAAAAAGGAGATTCTCGAGTTGTGATTAAGGAGTAGTCACATGTGTGGGACTTCGCTATCGCCAGTCTTGGAGCTCGGAACAGAGTCATATGTAACTGCCGACCAAAAGTAGTAAGGACAGTAGGCCCGCAGTGGTGCCAGAGTTAGGCCAGGAATACGGATGAAGGAATCCCCGTAATAAGGCTATGTATGAGCCAGTAACAGTGCCGTGTGCGTTCCAGTAATAGTGCCAGGTCCTGGCCAGACATGGTGCCAGTAAGTGTAAGAAAATATCGACAGGTCTGGGGCAGGAATAGTTCCGAGTGCCAGGAACAGAGTCCGTTTGTGTTTTGTGACCTTTTTCTCCAGCTGCGTTAAACTAGATTCATAATTCATCTGTTTATATGTTAATTAGCTCTGGCATTGCAGGTTTGCACTTATTGTGTCTGGAGAGGTTGACAGTAAACTTCTTCTCAGAGGGTAAACAGCTTAAGTAAGTTAAACTGCCTTTGGGAGGTTAATTTCAAGATAAACTGTCGTTTTGTGGTAAACTGCGTCTATGAGGTTTGCTGCCTCTTGAAGGTTTAAGCTTTCTTAGAAGGTAAATCTGTCCTGAGTAAACCACCACACAGACTTTAAACTGTCTTTACGGGTAAACTGCACTTATGCCGGTACACTAACCTTTCCGGATCTAATTTGTTAAGTCAAATACAGAGAGGGAAATGGCGGCGCAGGACACAGTTATTAAACAGACTGTTCCACGTCCTGTGAGCGATGAGGGTCCTGTGTCCTGTGACCCTCCGGGCTGCCAGTGGTTGGGAGGTGATGGGGGGGGGGGTGAGGCAAGGGGGGGGAGAAGAGAGAGATGGACGTGTAGGATGGTCCTGTGTGATGGGAGGGATATATGTGGGAGAGGGGTTGGGTTGAGACCGGTTGCTGGTGGAACGGGATTATGGAAGGGATCACAGCCTGGGTTATGCATGAAGCCTGGGAGGGGGGAGGAAGGGGGTAATGGGAGGGAGGGGGAGAGAGAGGGAACAATGGTGTAGGTGAGATAGGATAAGGTCCAGAGGAGAAGGAAATACTTGATGAAGTGAGGTGAATGAGGGACGTGGGGAGAAGTGCTACGGTGCTTTGTCAGGATCGCGGGAGGAGGAGGAGGAGCAGGAGGAGGAGAATTAATTGGGGGAACCTTGATCTTAGAGGAGTGTGGTAGAGGCAGGGTATTGTAGCGAGAGTGAGGCGAGAGAGGCGAGGCATCCTAGTGAGAGACTGCTGCAGTGTGAGGGGGGGGGGGCAAGTGTGAGAGCAAGAGGCAGAAGTTATGTTGTCTGACGCTTCAGAGAAAGGTCATTGGAGGGGGTCATGTCACCACCTGCATCGCCAACTTTGACCTGTTGTGCCGGGATGACCCGATTACTGCCGCGCCCTAGGGGGGAGAATGACCAACACTGGAGGGAAGTTACGGCCGGTCATCCCGCTCTCTATTGTCGCCTCAACTTTGTCGGGAGAAGTTTGTGTGGCGAGCGTCGGGCGCGCCTCGGACCCCAAGGGAACGCCCCTCCTCACACGTCGTCCGTCCGTCCGTCCGTCCGTGACGACATACCGTCAAGTCTGTAGCCGTTTCTCTTGGTCATGCGAGTCTTCCTTTAGCCTACTGATCCATCAATTTTTTGCTGCGTACATGTAAAGATTTAAGCTGTTTATTGTCTCTAATTAAACGTATGGCTCACCCACGAGTTCCGCTCTGAGCCACGACTTGGGCGTTGATCGCAAACAAGCGACTACGCCCGCTGGTGTTGCCCCCTGTCGTTGTGCGGCATAACTAGGATGAGCCCAGCTAGTGTTTTACATGTCGTATGTCTTGCGAGGCTTTAGGGAGTTACGCCTCCTCTTACAGTCTGGCCTTCTTTGTCCTGAACCATTCCACCCCCCCAGCAGTCCAGCTAGAGTCAGAGGACAGACACGGCTGGCTCGTGAGCCTGTCGCGTTCTGTTCATCGTCGGAGGCTGTTTAAAGACTCTGGTTTTCCTGATAAGTTACGTTTTTTTCTCTTTTTGTACTGCTCGAGTTAGGTCTTGTTAAGGTCGACGTAGAGTTGAAACTTGAATATTATTACTTTTTTTGTAAATGTTTAAAAGGTTTGTTGTCACGTACCGTGGTTCTGTATTTCGAAGGTATTTGACGTAGGATTACCCATGTACCAGTGCATTTTTGTTAATATATTTTCTTCCAGCATATATATATTTTTGTTTGCCTTATGATATCCCCAAGTGTGTTTTATGCTGGACTGTTCCCTGACAGATTTGTATCTGTATTTGTTTCACTTTTGACAGTGTTTTCCATAACATTGGGGTGTAGGTCAGTATAATGCTATGCTGGGGTTGTTAGGTTAGGTTTTAGCTTTCACTCCAGACCCTGTCCCCACCCCACTGTCACTCGCAACCTCCACTTGGCCACATTCCTCCACCACCAGCCTCCACCTGACGACCCGCCCCACCCTGTGACTTAACTCCCGCGCTGATCAATTGCAGGAGCGGCGGAGAAGAGCAGCAAACACGGGGCCGAGGACAAGACGAATAACATCATCGCCGCCATGAAGGAGCGCATGAAGAAGAGGGAGTTGGAGACCCCAGAGATCTTCGAGCTCATTAGGTACGTCCGGCTGTTCTTATGCTGGGGGTGGTGACGCTCGACCCTACATACCTCGCTCCCATCCATTGTTTTGTCTTTGGGTGGTTTAGCGTTTTGTTACTGGGGGTTAGTTACTGTCGCCATTAACTCCAGAAGATTCATGGCTTGGCCACATCTGATTCTATGTAGGATAGGGAGTGTTGCGCAATTCATGTTTCATTTCATTGTGAAGAGAGTAAGTTTTGTTGTAACAGCACCTAATGGTAACGATATCAATTCATAGCTTGCGCGCTCAGAGTACTAAATATTCTTCCTTTTGTAGTTCTGGTGTTGCCTTGCACGTACATGTGTATTTAGATTTTTGCCGCAGGAACGGCAGATTTATTGTGTACTCCGGCCCCATCCCGTGGGCGGAGGCGCAAAAGGGATTACAGTGTGCGCAGAAGGTCCGGGGTCCAGACCCCTATGATTGAAATGCATGGCAGTTTACATTGTGAGGAGAGAGTTAACGAGGATTGGGCAGCATTGTATGAATTATTCAGCAGTGTACGTGGTAAGTGACGGTTCACAACGGTTGAACGACAATTATTGGATTACGTGTCAAGGTGGTGTACCTCCCTCGTTTAGTGGTTAGCGTTTCTGACCGTGACGCACTCTCGGGTCGCCCAGTAGTCCAGTCCGCAGAGGTTCATATCCTGGTCGCGGCAGCCGGTCCACAGCTAACCTAGCTGTTCATCCTCCCCTTGGGGTTGGTCCACAAAATGGGTACCTGGCTTAATCTGGTTTGTGTATCGAGAATGTTTGCTGACGTCCGTAACCGGCAACATACCCTGTGTCTTCTTTTTAACGACTGTTGACCAGGATAGAGTCTGACCTAACCATCACTGACCTACGTAGAGACAGTTAGGGTGTGTTGGGACCACTAATGATTTGGCTACAGTCTGTGGACAGGGTCTATTCCAACCATCACTGACCTGCCACATTCGCTGACACATCTCGGGTCTGTTGACACTAACGTCGACCTACTAGTCTGTTGACACAACCATCGACCTACCAGTTTGTTCACACTCGACGATCGACCTGCTAATCTGTTCACACGACCATCAACCCACTAAAGCCCACGACCTTCGTCCTGCTAGGGGTCTGTTCCCTCGACCATCGACCTGCTTAGACTCTGTTCACGCGACTGTCGACCTGGTACAGTCTGTTGGCACAGTCTGTTTGCCTTTCATTTTGCTGAGGGCCTCCCGGGGCTGTCGGGCCAAACTCGGGCCCCTGGTTTCATTCCACAATTGGTGAGGAGGAGGAGGAGGAGAAGGAGACATTGTACGTCCTGCCTCCTGCCCTCGCGGACCGAGGCAGCCGATGGTAAGCCGTCTCTCTCTCGAGGAGGCGAGTATGTGGTCTGCACAGGGATATGTCTCGTTTGTGCAGGGATGTGTGAAGGCTGAAAAGTCTCCGGTCCGTGGAGAAGAATCGGTGGAAAAAGTCTTTGGTCTCTACAGGAGAGACTGCGGACTGTCGTCTGTTTAGCAGGCTGTCGGAAGAGTTGGGATTTCCACTTCGTTGTTGTCTGTATTCGCTTTACTGGAAGGCGTTGTTGTGGGTCGGTTTTGCGTTCCCTTGGTTAGTTCTGGGTCGTTTATGCCCTTCTGACTACCAGATCTTTATTACCTTATTAGTGTTCCTGGTGTCCCTCTTGCCCAAAAGTCATAACCTTCATTTAGGCATTTGAGTCTGTAATGACCTTCGAACGAAGCCTGAACCAAGCTTTAGGTCAGTAATGCCTCTCTAACAAAGCTGTAGATCAGCACTGCCTCTTTAACCAAGCTTTAACTCGGTAATTCCTCTTCTACATCTAAGCTGTGGATGTGGTAGCACCCTTCCAGCCTTGTGACCAGTAGTGCCCCTTAAGCTTTGGGGTCACTTGTATCACTTTAATATTGGATACAATAATGGCCTTTTTAGTACCGTTGCCACTAATGTCTCTGTCTGAATGCCCATACTTCCCTCTTGCTCTGGTCTTACGGACGACTCTCGATTTTTAGGGGCAGTAATGTCCCTGTAGCTCTCTTGCGCCTATGACAAAGTGGTGGTAATGCCCCTCATGGCTCTAGGCTCCTCATAACCCTCTTATGTTGTGATGACCAAGATGCAGCTTGCCCTGGGATCTCTGTTGTCCCACATTCACTGTTGCCTCAGTAGCTGGGGTTGATCACTTGCTGACCCTTCAGCTGCAGCGTTACTATGGCCGCTGAAGTTGTGGATCTTTTACGGCTCTTTACTCCTGAGGTCACTAACCATCGTTCCCCCGGCTGCAGAGGGGGTCACTAACACCCATAAGCTCAATTAGCCATTAAGTCCTTAAAAGATTTACGGAGGCAGAGCCCCTAATGAGCCCCGGGTTTAAGGAACCAAGACTTGCGTTAATCCCGGTTGTATAGTGAGCCGGTTTGTGATACAGAGGTGACTCGAGAGACTAAAGGTTGAAGCTTGGGTCAATAAGAATCGTTGATGGTGTCACACACACACACACACAAGGTCGTTTTCTGCTTAATGTTTGTCAGAACTGATGACACATATTGCTCCCAGATGACATGTAAAATATCGCCCAACACAGAAAATAAAAGTGAACTGATATATTCATTGCGCCAAAATTAACTGGAATATGTCTGTATTCTCGCATGGAACTTGCAATATCTGTTCAATTTTATGCAAATGAGTTTTTTCTTATTGTGATGCACAGAGCAGAAATGCCGCGTTTCATTTCGTTTGTTGGACACTACAGTACAGTATTCAGGTATCATATATATATATATATATATATATATATATATATATATATATATATATATATATGATATAGCGCGTTTGTTGATGGACTTTGTTTGAGGTTAGGACGCGAGTGAAAAATCACTTTTGACGAGGCTGTATACCTTTGTCAGTTGAGGAAACAGTGTTTAGTCTGACTAAAGAACTCTGTTCAGAGAAGTCCGTCCTGTCCCTCATACTGCGTGCGGCTGAGCCTTGAAGCTGCAGGAGGCTGCCCCACGACTGTACGACTGGCTGTTGGCTGTGATGTACACCCCATCATCATTCGTCACTCTGGGGACATAGCTGTTCATAACCTTTACAGGCCGCCATCATACGCGAGGATCGTACCGTCTTGCTCAAGGGGACCGAACTTAGGAACCTAGAATTGCTTGCAGTAATTTTTGTATTCTGTTGGGATGGAACCGACTTATCCCGTTTCATTTAATTTTTGAAAATGACGAGGAGGCTGCCAGCGATACTGATAAATTGAATTTTCCCCCAGCGAAGAGCAGGTATTTCAGTGCGAGGGATTCGTCGCAAATTTGGAGGGACAGAAGTCGGTCTTCTGCTGTTTTCCAAGAAAATGTCCCCACGTAGATCCCTGTCGAGTGACAGGCTACGATCTTATGTCTGGCAAGGCTTTCCAGATCTATGTACGACGTCTACAATTGGCGCTTTCCAGAAACCCTTTATATATATATATATACGATTCGCCGATTTCTCTTTTAAAGACTTTGTCCCTCAAATATTTGTCATATTCCTTCCCAGGTGATGGTGAAGACCACCACAAATATTGGTGCGGCGGCCTAATTCAGGGTTTATCCCCCGCGGCAGGTCCTAAAGACTGGCGGGACCGGTTGTGGGTGGGTCTCGGAAAGCGTCCCAAGCGCTGGTGCCAGTTCTGGCCCCGTGCGGGTTGGGACGTAGCCCTCCCAGCTAATCCCCGAGCTCATCTCAAAAATTGCGACCGGAAAGCTCATCCCCAGACGGTCTCCTGACACCCCCCCCCCCCACCACCATAACGAACATGGGAGCTGGGGACCGCATTGACTGCTTTAAGAAGTCGACGGTCGTGAATTGTGTCATCGAAGTGGTCGAGTTTGCCCGCCCTCATTATAGGCTTTTCGACTCGAGAGAACTTTGGAGTTGACCACCCCTCATCCCGCTTGTCCAATTTCCTTGCCTTTTATTGCTGGGAGTGTTGACGTTTTGGCCATTACTGGAGTGTGAAGATGTTGACCTTCTGACCTTTGCTGGGGTGGTCATGTTGACCTTCTGATCTTTGCTGGGGTGGTCATGTTGACCTTCTGATCTTTGCTGGGGTGGGGATGTTGACCTTCTGACCTTTGCTGGGGTGGGGATGTTGACCTTCTGACCTTTGCTGGGACGGGGATGTTGACCTTCTGACCTTTGCTGGGACGGGGATGTTGACCTTCTGACCTTTGCTGGGGTGAAGTTATTAATGGTCTAACAATTGTTGGGGTGAGGATGGCGTCCTAACCTTTTTTCCTTGCTCCTGGTGTTACCGAACTCCTCGTGCTCGGAGTTGCACCGCGAGTGAAAAGCAACCTTTGGCAAGGCTTTATAATTACAGTCATGTTAAAAGAACTTTTAATTACCTCGGGAACTCTTTTCCAAGGGGTTCCGTAGCCCAAGGTAGCGGCGAGAGGTTGGACTCGCGCGAAGCGAGAAGTTCTTTGGCGCGACTTTTCTCGTGTTTCATCGACTGACGGTGATACTGCCTCGCCAAAGGCGACTTATCTCTTGCGGTGTGGGGAAGAGGCTGAGGAGAGTGCCGGTGAAAGACCTGCTCCTTCGGGGAACTCCTTTTGTACATTTTGAGTGGCTTGCCCCCACCCTCATGGCCGCACACACAATAGATGATTACTCTGATCATCTCATTTTCATGACGGGTTTTGCTAACAAGCCTTGCTCATATTAGTAAGGTTCATAGCTGTTCTTAACATGTAAAGAAATTGCTTCTGGTAATCATAACTTGTCGCAAAATTAATAAATTTCCTCCAGCAGTCTTTGTAATTCATTTTTTAAATTACTTAGTAAATGTCATTTTATGTGTTGCTGCAATTTGCTTTGTCTTGTATGAGTATTTGTTTGTTAATGACTTGATCTACCCTGTATATAATTAAGGTTAAGGAGAAATGATAGTAACAAGATTATTCATATTGTTTGCTTATTAAAAGACCTTTTCTGTGTAGATGTATTATCGTGATGAGCATGTTGGTGAGCAAGGCTGCTCCGGTTGCTTGGGTACGGTTGATAATTCAGATTATCATTAATTTTATTTGTACTTCTTATACTTTATAAAATATCTTCCTTGTGCCATATTCTTTGACTTGGATGTTCCATATCTTAAAAAGTTTTTTTTTTTATTGAAGTACGACAAACAAAGGTAATTTGCTACTTTTGTTTTATTCATTTTAAGAATTTGCATTATGATAGGCAGTGAACACTGGGAAGCTAAGGTATGTTGCCATTTGCCACCAGATGTTCTGTGGTTAAGGGAGAAAATTTTCTGGAAACTTGACTTTCATCGCATGAAAATATGTAGTTTTTGCTGAGGGAATATTTGAACAGGTAGACAACACCATGCTAGTCACTGGGCCATCATTGTTTTGTTTGAGGGAATTATCACAGCAGTGCATGCTAACTTTCCTTTGATTACAGGACTTTGGAGCATGAACGACCACAAATGTTAAAAGATAACATATTTAGATTCAAAATGTAGAAATGAATCAGACTTGGAAGTTTCATAACGCTTTTGTTGTCATTCTGTATGTAAGAGAACACTTTAAAGAGAATAGAATGAAGAATTGCAAACAAGACTTCACTTTAAACTTGAATTAAGTTCAGTGAATTGTAATTATAGTATTTTTGTGTTGAACTGCAAGTTTAGGAACTCTGTCAGACTTACCATACTGGTGTGTGTTTCATTTGGCGTTCAATTATTTGTATATATATATATATATATATATATATATATATATATATATATTCGTTCATATTCATAATTACCCTAAAGCCAGTTTCTGTGAAAGGGTTTTGGTGTTACCCAAGGCCTTTCTAAACGCTCCTGCCGCCCAAGGCTGCATTACTTCCAGTAGCAGGTAAATGTAGACTCCTTTGGAGTGAGAAGTTCTTTGACGGGACTGTACTTTCAGTGATAAAGCCTCACCAAAGGCGACTTTTGACTTGGTGTAACACACACACACACACACAAATACTCTTTTTATTTTTTCTTTTCGCTAGCTGTTATTCGCGTTAGCGAGGTGGCACCAGGAACATACTTTCACCGCCCTCTTCTTATTCATAACGCATCCTCTTTTCCTAAAGCCTTCACCAGATAATGATCAGAGAGGAGACTGATCGGTTCAAGGTGAAGGAGAGTCTGAAGAAGTGTGTGGTGTTACCACAGATGTGCAATTCGTTTGTGGATGGGGTGGTGAGGGAGATGAATGCACGGGTCTTGCGGGGAGAGATAAGTATGTAGACTATTAAGGAGGTGGTGGGAGGGGCTTAGGAGGCGAGTCATTTGTTGTTGTGTGAACATGAAGAAAGGTGTGAGACGTGCAATAGATAATAGTGAATAGAGGATGACGTGCTATCAACGGGCCAGACTAGGACATGAAGTGGTTGGGGCCAACCACAGAGAGCTCTGTGGGGCCTTGACTCCACCCTGCTCACGGGTGAAAAGTCACCTTTGGCGAGGATGTTTGTATCATTGGTAGTCTAGTCTCGGTAGAGTACTTATCATGTCAAAGGAGTCTAAATTTCCCAACAACTGGAAGTAGCACGGCCTTAGGCTGCAGGAGCCTTAAGAAAGCTCGTGGGTAACACCGGGACTCGTACGTTGAAGTTGGTGTTTGGGTGGTTATGAATAAGACAGTAGTATTAAAGACATAACGAATCATGGTTAGCTAGGCATATGTACATTAAAAGATTACAGTTGGCAGACTATGTAGATTTTTCTGTAAGTTACGTGTTCTGAATTTTGACTGTTCAGTGTAGAGACTGCATTTTTGGAGCCAACTTAGTGTGGAAAACTCAGACATTGAGTACGTTCAGTAGTGGAACTTTTTCTTTAGAGTTAATGTGATATTACACAAAGTAGATCATTTCTAGAAAGCAGAATATAACTGTAACTGTATACCTCAGTAGATTTTTCTTTAATCTAAATACTGTATGTAGATGATTTATGATTTTAAAATAATTTTAGATTTTTATCGCTTAATGTTTTATCTACGAGGATCAACCTCCCAAGAACTTTGATTTTGTACGAAGTGGAGTTTAGCATGTTGGTGTTCCTCTTCCAGAAGCATGGATACTCTTGTAATGGACTCGCCAGCGTGCAGTCAGTTCTTTTGCAGTGCTCACTTAGAACGTAATGGATACTCCATCAGTATTTAATAATGCCCGGGCCTCTCCTTCCGTAGTAAGCAGGAATAAACTTTATTTCTCCAATGAATAGGGATGTCTTTGGCGTGGAGGACAAGAGCCACGTAGGCCACATGATGTCTGTGAACCAGTCAGTGCTTGACGGAACTAGCAAGTGGTCTGCTAAGATAGCCATCACAGGTTTGTTTGAGTATACCCCCTCCAATATCTGGCTTTCCTCCTGTTTTCTCTGTTTAGCTGTATTCTCGTTTTCTTTGTTTTTCCTCCATTCTTGCCTCTTCTCCTTTGTCTTCATTGTTATGTATTGTCTCGTGTCTGTCTCGTGCGGTGACTTCCAGCCACGCGACTGTGGAGTCCAACTAGGGGGTAGCTTGGCTCTGGTTGAGGCGCATTCTGGACGCATTACATCCTCTGCACACGTCTTGCTGTGCCAGACGTGCGAGTTTGTCAAATCAAGAATGTCACTTACAGTCACTTCAGTGGTAGTATTCAAAGCATTTTGATCGTAAATTTCATTACTGAAATTATTTATGTAAGAATTATTCAGAAGATGAAGCAAACGAGCGTTCTGTTTTCAAAAGACTTGAGCAAAATGTCTTGATTTTGACTGTAGGAGCAGCCAGGTCATCCCTTGGTTTGTCTTCATGACATTGACGTGTTTCGTTGGGCCCCGCGAGAGCTCATCCAACCTCCGGTCCAAGTTACACCAGAGACTTGGTTGTGTTCATGAAGGGTTTCCTTCCCATTTAACAAAAGATATACAAGTGGAAAAGGTTCCTCGGTTTCAGTTCTCCAGGAATCTTGCAGTAATGGGTCTCTGGTTGGCAGAACTCGCGGGGCCCCGTGTGTTTACAGGGTTTCCGTCGGCGAGCTGTCAGGAGCAGAGGCTTATTTTGTTGAGTGTCCTTGTTTCATTGTTTTATTTCTGTTGTTTTTTTTTTATTATTTTGTTCAGTTATGTGTGGCAGCGATGTTGTGCCTTCCCTGTGTTAACCGATGTTGAATGTGCTTCTTCCGCAGGATGACATTCAAGGTGGATCCCGATACCCATATAGATTCACTTGAGAAAGCAGAAGATAGCGTATTAGAGGGGACCTCCCATTGGTCATGCAAGATTGCAACTACAGGTCAGGCAAACGTACATAGCATGGAGGATGGAAGTATGGAGGTGGCGGCCTATACCCTCCATCTAACGTGTGCTCGGCTTGCGGCTTGCCCTCTGGCCCCTCCACTTACTTCCACCCTCCCTGTACCCAACCACCCAACCAGTGCAACTACTCCGCCGTAGCGGCTGACAGTCTATACCACTTACTCTACTGTCACAGGCGGCACACACCTCTAGTAGCATCCGACTGTTACAGGGGGCAGCACCTAACATAGTAGCATCCGACTGACTCAATTTGTACTAACTTGTTATTTTGATTCTATTTTTCTTTCTTCCTCTGCCCTGATTGTCGGCTGCCTGAACTGATCCCATGGGTCTCATTGACTCCCATGATTGTAATGGTACCCGCCATTGGTGTTACTAGAACCCAGCTTGCTCCTAATGATTCTGGCCATGATATATGAATCATACCTGGCCCTGTGCTGTATTATGTAATGGCAGTTTTTTAAGTTTGACGCGCGCCCAAGATGATTATGGTATACTGAAACTTAAGTATATATTAAATCACCTTTAGCATACTGTAAAGTGATTTACATGTACACTGAGGACTTTTAGCATACCAAAAATCATTTTTTGTATGGAATGAGTGCGTAATGCTCCAGATCATCTTTTACATGTGTATGCTCGAGACGGCCTTAAGCAACGACCTCATGCTCCACACTCCTAGTGGCAATGTTGTGTGCGCCTCATGGGGATCGCGATGAGAGGTGATCAGTTCGGCGGCATTTGGCATCACGGGTTTTAAACACCTTAGTTAAGATGGTTATGCCTTCCGGGTTGGTCCTTTGCTGGGCACCTTCTTGACGGGATTTTTGCCCCCCATTATTTTAACATGAAGTTAACCTGCCTGGACATAAAAAACCCCCCAAAAAAGAAGTAGAAGAAGAAGTCGTACAGTGTTTGCACCATGACAAAAAATTTTGGTACGACTAAAGTTTTTTGAACTAAATAAAAACGCTCAGCTAAACCACCAAAACAGTTTTCAACAGCTATGCCTTTTTGAGCCAGCAAGTTGTATATTTTTAAGGGGCAAGTCACTAAATAACATCACAAGAATGTTAAAGGTTGTTGTTCTTAAACTGAGGCTAAATGATTGGCTTGTTACTAGCATATTTGAGTGAGACTGAGCATGAGAGCATGTTAACTTCATGAGGCAGAGTGGTAATGATTCAGTTCACCGGGCTAGACAATAGATCGCCATCCTAGTGCACAGACTTACAAAAAGTAGGAATTATCAGTGATGAGAGTAAACCCAGCTATAGGAATTAAACTAGTGACACCTTAGCTTACATCAGTCTATAGAGCATTATGGGAGGAAGGTGCATAATAGACTCCCAAACCATCCACGCCTGTGTAGGAGAACTGTTGGTAGCTGCTGTTGCTGTCTCGGTGCCTTATCGTGGCCTCGCTGGAAAGCCACACAACCACCTCACTAAAAATCCATGAGGCTGCTCACTAAATATCACCGGCATCTGTAGTGTGTATAAAGCGATATTTCAAGAGCAGTTCCTGGGATTTCAAGCGATATGATCCTTAGCCAGATTTTTTTTTTCTTTTTTGTATGAGGGATCCTCTCGTAGATGCATACAACATCTGATGTGTGACATAGATATGTCAGCTTAACTGAATAACTGTTTAGGCAGTCGCCTCATCTTTTCTGACAACACAGACGCCTGAGATCTGTGTACACCAAAAAACGCTCTAGGTAGTCAAAAGTTAAGATTCACGAGTGTAAATATATATATGACAGTTTGGGAAATGAAGCCCGTAGTGGTTTAGAAGCCAGTAGTGGTTTTAGAAGATAGCCTAGCACCTCTCACTGATAGCTAGGATGCTGACCGTGGCCGCCTCGGCCTTATCTATTATCTAGACCCGGACGTAACATCTGCATGACGAGTTTTTGACACTATCATTTACTGTTTGATGATGTGCACAAGTTTGATGATAAGGGCGATGCGCCCCGCTCACATTGACCACGCCCACTGCCCGGACTTACGCCCTGCCCACACACACACACACACACACACGCGCGCGCGCGCGCTAGTGAACAGTTCTTCGAGAGATGAAGGGATAGAGCAGAGTAAGAAACTTGTTGATGAGAATGTAAAGAAATACTTTTATAGTACAAGAGTAGTGAAGGCAAGGAATGTATTGACTGAGGATGTGCTTAACGCACCACAATATATATAAATTCAGGAGGTCATATGATAGTAGAGACTGTTCAATAGATGGGGCCTCTCGAGAGTGAGACTCCCTCCCCGTATAGTATGAATAGATAATTTTACACACACACACACACACACACACACACACAGCATAATGGTTTTTACATTGAGCAATTACATCAAAGATGCTAGGATTCGAACTCTCTGGATTGAGTTATGATAACTGACCACCATAGTGGGGATAACTTCAGAGCGAGAGAGCTGGACCTAACTGGATCACTGGAGGGAGTAACGCCTCCTCTCTCTCTCTCTCTCTCTCTCTCTCTCTCTCTCTCTCTCTCTCCCGGTGCTTGATCACTAGAGGTTCAACCCGGTGTGGTTCACTTAACATGATGAGAGAGAGAGAGAGAGAGGCTGGATTCCCTCCCCAGTGAATTCCCATCGGAGTGCTTCCAGCTAAAATTTGACACTAGAGCTAAGGACAGGCACTACACATAGCCCTCGGGTAGCAGGGTCGCCACAAGGTCACCACGGGCTCAGAGTAACCAGTGTGGTGTAACCCCACCTTAATCCCATTCTCCTGTACTTGTATTAACCTAGTAACACTTGTTAACCTCTGGTAACCCTTAGTAACACTTGTTAACCTATGGTGACCCCCTAGTAATATTTGACATGTTGATCCCACTGTTACCTTAGTGATTTGTGTGTATCCAACGTTGGATGTGTTGACCCCACCATGTGACCTGTACATTAACCTTGAGTGACCTATGTTAAGCCCATGGTCATCTGTGTTAACCCTGTGGTAATCCCGATTGTCATAACTTATCCTGATGTAAGCTCTGTTGACCCCCATGATGACCTTGAGTGATCTGCGCTGACCCGGTAAGTGAGGCGTGGTGCGTGTCTGGGCAGGTCAGGGTGGCGGCTTTTCACCTCTCTCATGACAAGTCATGCACACGATTTTCGTCACAACCCAGGACCTTATCGGCTATACTTCTCTCACTGCAACTAACAACCTCAGTAGGCCTCCCCTCTTCCTTCTGCACCCATACACACCAGCTCTTACCCTGTCCCCAACCCCAGCAGCTTTCTACTCCCGCCCCCTCCCCCTCCCTCCAGATCTGTAAAATCCAGAGAGACCCCAGAGGACATACAGTTGCCCATATGGGTGATATACACACAGGACGACTCCAGATCACCAGCCTTCCCCGGGAGAAAACATTTCTTATCAGCTTTTTCTTGTCCCGGACTGTCCCCCTTGAGGCTTGCACCCAGTCGTAAGGTCCTGGACTTTCAAAAAAAAAAAAAAAAAAAAGGAATAAGAGACATCCACCATTTTTTATTATATTTTTTCCCCTTTTTAATAATCTTGTATATACCTTTATACAGTTGCCGCAGAGTTCCTCCCTTCTCAGCGTCCGCCCATATTATTAAACCAATGGTGTGAGCTAAGAACATAACGAGCCACCCCTAATGTTGTGAGCTAAGGACACAGCATGGTTCTTCAGTGCTGTGCATACTACACAGTAGATATCTCTAATGCTTCAAGTTCACAGCACTGGAAAAGTGTGTTGTGTTGTGAGGCTCACAGCGAGAGAAGTTTTATAATATGGGGGGACAGTGCTGCGCCAGCACCACCACCACTGATCTTCACTCTAGTACCCGCTTGCCTAGACCCATTGAGAGTGGTTGGCATTGTAATTCTTCATTGTATGCCACTTGTCACAACACTGATTGGAAATAAAGAGAAATGAAATATGTTCCTAACTGTAATTATTAGTTAATGCCGTGGTTATTTAAGATTTATTAGGACTTAAAACAGTCAGATCTAGGCAACAGGTGTAATCTGGCTGCAATAACTGAAGGCTAGAGCTCTTATCTTACGCCTGCTGCTCCTCCTACAGTCATCTGCGCCCAGGGTCTCATCGCCAAGGACAAGAGCGGCACCTCTGACCCCTACGTTACCGTCCAGGTGGGTAAGGTGAAGAAGAGAACCAAAACCGTCCCCCAGGAGCTCAACCCCATCTGGAATGAGAAGTTCTACTTGTGAGTATGAGCATTCATTTTCTCTCCCTCTTTCTCTCATTATCTCTCCAGGTAGGTTAAGTGAGCATTAGGTGGTAGGCATCCACTGACTCCAGAGGTTCTTCCAATACTTTTAACCTAGTTATTGGATGGATTAAGGGACAGCTGTGCAGTGAGGCAGCACTTCAGTGGCTGTCAAGGTTTACTTTTTTATGATTGTGATTGCTGCCATATCTCTGCCTCACCCTTACTTGGGCTGCTGGCATTATCCACAAACATATAGTATTTTTATTTAATGCAAAACGTTGAACAGCTTGAAAGTAGATAAGTGCTTTCTCTCTCTGACAGAATGGAAGGAAGGCAGTACAAATGTAGGAAATGCAAACTGGAATCAAGAGTAAAGCATGTGTACTATTAGTTAGAGAGGAGGGTGAGTGGCTCTAGGTGAAGGTGGGTTTGCAGCAAGGGTGCGTGGCTTAATTTGTGTAAGGATGGGGTGGTAAGGGAGATGAATGCAAGGGTCTTGAAGAGAGGAGTAGGTTTTAAGTATGTTGAGTTGGGGGTGCTTGGGAGGTGAGTCAGTTGTTTGCTGGCAACATATTCAAGTGAGAAACTTCAGGTGGTGGTGTATAAGTTTGGGAGAGTGTGTGAAATGAGAAAGTTGACAGTAAATGTGAATAAAAGTAAGGATATTAGGTTTCGAAGTGAAAAGAGACATGTTGTTACATTGTGAAATTGAATGGAGAGAACTTGGAGGAAATGGTTTTTTAAAAAAAACTTGGTAGTGGATGTGACAGTTAATGGAACTATGGGAACTGAAGTGAGGCTTATAGTGGTTGAGCAGGCAAAGATCTTGGGTGTGTTGAGGAATGTGTAGGGAGAGAGGTAACTGTCTTTAAGGGCAAAGATGGGTATATTTGATTGTATAGTAGTTTTGTCGATGCTGTATGGATTCCTTCTGACCACCTCAGCCTTTCCTTGTTTTGTAATGTTTGCATGAATGCACAATGGTCATATAGTATGTTGCATCCCGTGATTGGCCAACGGCCACCTGACCTGTCACATGATTGGCTGATACCTTTGTGACATGTTATTTCATTGGCTATAGCATTATGGTGTGTCGCATGTTTGGTAGACACTTTTAAGCAAGATTACAGATGTAGTAAAACGTCTTTAAGACTTCCTGATGAACCATAAACTTATGCATACTCACAATTGTTGTGGATTGGACCACTGACTGGCAGCATTGCTGAAAAATATTATTTAGGCCATAGGTTATATCTACTGATTGATGTTTGTTTATCTGCCACTTAAATGGTAATTTTCAAGTTATTCTTCCCTGATTTTCATTTTTGTGAGGTTGGTATAAAAGAATTCACTGGATGAGAAAACTCCTCAGTTCATTGTGAACAGCTGTATATCATTAAAATTTTGTGGAACTTCAGGTCTTTCTGTGTTGTTCATTGGAGCTGGGAACTCTTGAATGTCACAGAAGTAAGGTTTTTGTCGTGATTTAGTGAGACTGGGGCACTGCAGAGTGTGTTAGTGTCAAGGTTTGGTGTGGCATTCTAGTGTGATCAGAGAACTACCTAGTTACAGATATGAGGATAATTATCATGATACAGTAAGGTGAAAGAAATCTACTTGGGCATACTTTATACTACAGTAATGCTAGGGAACTGTTAAAGTTGTTACGGAACTTAGAATTGTAGTAATACAGCAAAACCAAAGAACTTAAAGACTGTAATGTTTTATAACTAGAAATAATTGGTGTGACACAGGAAAGCAAGGGAACTCAAGAGATTGTGGTGATTCAAGGAAATGTATTGGTCTCCAAGTCATTATTTATTTAAGAAGCATATACATATATTTACACACGTGTAGATGTATGTATATGCTCCAAGTCATTATAAAACAAAAAATTACATGAAATCACTGGAACCTGAGTCTAGTAGATGCTACAAAGTAAGCTAGTTTTGCCCCCCCCCCCTTTTTTTTTTTTTTTTTTATAACTAAACACTTCATAGAAATTCACCTTTGCTCGCAGTCTTACCTTGTTTGCAAACTTTAATATTTTTTCATGAGATAACTACTATATTTTCTTTCCTTAGATTCTTAGAGCCATATTTCAGTTTCATAATTTTCTTCATTTTCTCTGTCATGGTACAACCTTCCTTCGTGCTTGTCCTGCAAGGAACATTCTATATACATAAATCATTAGGATATGCAAATTTCAAGTAAACTTTCTTTGAACAAATATCAGTCTGATTGATGTATCTTTTACTGAAATTTTTGTTTCTTATTTTGTTAGAAACTAGGCTACCATTCATTTTCCCCGAAAGACTTACAGATGGGCACATAAGTCTAGGATATAAGCCAGCTAGGAATCAAGCTGATCTAGGGATGGAGCTATCCCCATTGCATCCAACCCCCAACACCCAGAATGCCCTCCCCAGCCCATACTCCAAGCCTACCCTGCCAGCCCTCCTCCCAGTCGTCAAAGCCCTTCAGCACGCTCGCATTCTGACCAAGCTTGAGGGTCCAGGGTCCAATTTGTGGGTCCTCACTTAGACCCTCCAGCCGTACAACCCTTTCCCACTGTCTTTGATTTCACCCTCAACCTTCTGTGGTCTACATCACAACTTATTTTCTTGAGCTCTCTGATATTGATGTTCTGCTGATGTGTGGTAAGAACTTGGGTGAAGATTCCAAATTGAATTTTATATGTAATATGGTTATGTACATTCCTTTCTACAAATATTGTGTTATTAGACTTCTACAAATGAGGTTAATGTCAACATTTTTGTTCAAGAGCAGCACTAGCAAAAGATTATACAGGCCAAGTAGGCATCCTGTCAAAAAATCTTCTCAGAGTAGAATGCTGGACAAATGTAGACAGTAAATCCTTTGCATATGTAAATCTTGTTTCAGTTTTTTGCATGGAAGTAGAAAAACAAATATTAAATATTCCCTTTATCTTCCTTGCTGTTTTTCTGAAATGAGTAATAATTTTCTTAAGCATTTGGTTAAAGAATGTTTGAACTAATTCTTCTGTTTCAGTAGTAAGAATATGTAGATATCTGGTGTGTACATTCAACACTGTTTCTTGTTGAGTGATTCCCTTTCAGTGGTTCATGCCTGATGTCTCAACAAAACATCCCCCATATTCATCTCTTCTGTATCATCCAAAAAATACTTCCCTTAGATGGATTCGTTTGTACTTTTAATCCAACCAGCTATTTAGGTTTCAAGCGTTTCATGTAGCTAGCCTTGCTGAATGATCTGCAGCTGGTTTCATTTGTTTTTACTGCATGCTTCTCATTTGCTGTGTTTATATTGCAGCGAGTGCCACAACTCCAGTGATAGGATCAAGGTGCGTGTTTGGGATGAGGACAATGACATCAAATCCAAACTACGGCAGAAACTCACCAGAGAAAGTGATGACTTCCTTGGTCAGACCATCATCGAGGTAAGGAGACTCTTGGGTTGTATTGGGCAGACAGAATGGCCATAATGGAAATTGCTGGAACTCATTTTGTAACAGCATGTTAAAATTGACATATGTTAGTTTATTGTAATAGTAGAAAGTAGAATAGTGGTAGAATCTATGGTTAACAGAATAGAGAGTGGTGGAATAGTGTTAAGATTCGAGTTTAACAAGGTAGAAAGTAGAGTACAGTGGCAGAATCTTTGTATAACATGGTGGAGAGTGGTAGATAAGTGTTGATATCTGTGATTAATAGGGTGGAGAGTGGTGAATTAGTGGTAGAATTCACTTTGATTTGCTAGAAAATAGCATATAAGTTTGCTCAAATGTGGGTATGCAGATTCAAGCTGATCACTTGTACTTTAACATCCACTTTGATTGAATTTTTGCATCTTGTGTATGATAATGGGGTGTCATTTCACTGGTAGCACAATGCACTCACAACTCAACAAGGCCTTGGCTTGTTCCCAAAGCTAGATGGGGTTGTGAGTGCAGGGTTTCAGGACTCAGTAATATCATTGTGCACTTACAACCCACAAAGCTGGGGTGCAGTCCTAAGGGTGGGTGGAGTTGTATGCACTGGGCCAGAAGCCTCTCTACCACATGAAAGACCTTGGATGAACTCAAGTCACCTGTCAGAGATGGCTGTCTCCTTGTACAATATAAAAAGCAATATAAAGAATGTTTATCCCTGGGGATAGGGGAGAAAGAATACTTCCCACGTATTCCCTGCGTGTCGTAAAAGGCGACTAAAAGGGGAG
>JAYMFT010136937.1:0-12913 GCA_038088735.1 Panulirus argus
TATATATATATATAATGATTTCATCACCAAACTCCACACACCAGTGATAGATTAATGTTTACCGCAGTCAGAGGGCAAATGACCCGCCCAGAGAGGACTTGGTGGTAATTCAAATGTGAGACTCAATATTGGTTTACTCAACTGATATGCACTTAAATGTTCTTTCTTTTTTCATAAAAAAAAACTGCGCACGCTCGCAGAAGATGGAGTCAAGCTGGAAACAAACATAACTTTCGCGCAGCGCGCAGTGTTCTAAAAGCAGATCTGAATTCAGATTTTTACGTTTTCGGAGGGTTTGCCCATCTCATCAGGAAGCACTCGTCGGGCGATTTCTGGACTGGGTAACTATGAAGTGGAAAATCAAGCTTGACTAGAGTCAGAAGGGGATCTGAATCTGGATTCAGGTTCAGAGGGTGTGGAACAAGCACTCCGATTTCAGATTTCTGGGAACTCATGAGCGGCAGACAGATGCAAAACTCTCCGCTGCCTTCAGGTATTTTAAAAGAGGGAAAAATAATATACTCCACAGGAAAAAAGATATATATATATATATATATATATATATATATATATATATATATATACACCCAGCCATATCTCAATATGGATTTGTGATCGGAATGCGATAAGTTCCCGCCCAATTGCAACGCCATCTGTTGAGTGAAGGCACAACTAATAATCTCTCTCGGTTTTCCTAGGTATGTCCTTGAAATGTTCTCCAATCTCGACTCGCTGCTGTTAGCCAAACACTTCAGCATGTTTACTTCGTCCTTATGGTTCGTTAAACCTTGAGGACGATGAGTTAAACCACTGAACACGACGGTACGTAAGGCGGTACGACCTTTGGGTAAAGTGGCGCGACCACTGAGCCCTGAACCTTGAAGGCCGGATCTAAGGCCAGTTCAGCATACCCAAGGGCAGCACCGTCGTGCTCAAAGTTTATTCCGTCGTAGTTAATGATCCTACAGTCGTGCGGTCGTACTGAAGGATCGTACCGTCGTGCAGTCGTCCTCGAGAAATCTTGGAATCCCATAACACATTTTTTGTGTAAAATAATTACAATTTTGCTTGTGCCAAGGGTTAATGTTTCAAGGTGTATGGGTAACATTTAAGCCTGCACGAAAATGACTGGCCAGCCTGAGGTGCTGCTGGCCAGGGGGGCCAAAGACAATGCTGGCCACTGATGACGTCATGAGACAAATTCGAGTTCCTTATTCTTTCCCAGGATTAACAGTCCCTCTAACGACTCTACCATCAAATTCATAATGTTTTCCGACATAAATTAAATCTAATCATCATACCTAGTAGAGCATATCATGGTTTTCACTCAGCCTCAGCAACCAGGTCTATAGAGCTCTGGCAGCGCCCAGGAAGCTGGCCACGTTCACCGTTTGGGGACTATAGGTCAAGAAGTGTGGAGATATTGTTTGTTAATCCACTTAAGGTGAGTGCTGGATAGTTAACGGGTAAGTTATATATCCTAGGAATGAAGGCCTTGTCCTAGGGTATGGTGACATTGTGTTCATAATGTCGTAGAGACGGGCGGTGTCCAGAAACTATACTCGTACTTGTGTGGGGAGTGTAGTTTCAGATGTGTATGTCTGGTAGTGCAGGATGCAAGGGTCAAGTCAAAGGCCCAGGACATTGTCCCAAAGGGTCGTGCTAAAGAGTGGAACAGTCGTACTCTAGGGGTGTAATATGACCTGAATGGACGACTCTCACAAGGAGTGAAGGAACGCTCCCTGGCGCCTGGACCCGCCTCGATCCGCACACTCCACGATCTCGGGTCACAGTCAGCAACGAACAAAATTCCTCCAGCAACAACTGACCTCGTTCTCTGACAATCTCTCACTGTTTTAAACTAAAGAAATACTGTAATAACGACTGGTTTAACACTTCTGTTCCTTACCAAGACTAATGGCTTTGGGAAGACAGACTACGAAGCCGGAGGCCGTGCGCGGTATATGGAAACTTTTGTATATCATTTTGCCTCGTGTGTCCTACTTACCTCTCGCGTTTCCATGGCCGGGATGATACACCCTGACTCTGGGAGATTAGCCAATCAGCACTATGAGCAATTTACACGACAGTCGCTGGGTCGTTACCTGCTCAATACACATCCTTCCCGAGGGATTCCATTACCATACTCTGGCGGGTTGTCATCTTAACTTGTGAGGTTCGGAGCTGTGGGCCTATTAAAACTTTCATATTACTTTAAGGAATCAGACCCACGGGTTTGATTCACCTTTGCTAGTGAGGATATGTGGAGATCCACACGGGGCGCAGCCTTCCTCCGTAGGGTCGCCATATGGCAACGTCAGGTCTGCCGGTAGGAGTGAAGTAAGCTTTGCGACAGGACGGTCTGCCGGGGCACCACACCAAAGGCCCACTGTCTCTGGCTAGGATGGGGTTTCCGAGGCGATGCAGAAGACCTCCAGGGGTGAAGGCTTCTTGGACGATGGCAATCCGTTCCGTGGAGACTACAGCATCCTGGGTGACGTTACTCTCCTCCTTCACCATGTGACTCACTTCAGTCTCCGTGCTTCGACCCGCCTCCACGGCCACTCCCGAGTACCTGAAGCTGTCCACCTCCTTTAGGTCCTCCCAATATAAACTCAGCCTCAGACCATCCTGTCTTTTCCCCCTGCTGAGTCTCGTGACCTTACTTTCGTTCTCATCTGTTCTCTGGTTTCTCACTTCACACGTTCTCCCGATCTCTGTCACAAGCTTCTGGAGTCTGCCAGCAGAGTCTTCTCAACTACAAAGAGAAACCGATTCACCTTTCCCCCTCAGTCCCCAGTAAACTATGAGCCATGCCCCTCCCTCCGAGATCCTCGCATTTACTTTCCTTGCCAATCCCTTCCATAACCAGATTAAAGTCATGGTGACATCACACATCACTGACGCAATCCCTCCTTCTCTGGGAACTACTCACCCTCTTCCCCTCCTACTCACCCACATGCATTACTCTCCAAATCAAAACTCCTGATTATAGCCCTCCATCCACCCCCCACATGTTCGTAGTACTCTCAACAAAGTCTCTCCGTCAGCCTTATCACACGCTTTCCAGAGATCCAATAATGCCACACACGAATCCCTACCTTTTTCCAAGTACTTTTCATACAAATTCTCCAGAGCAGACATCTGATCCACACATTCCCCGCTACCCTTTAAGCCACAATGCTCTTCCCCAGCCTGATGCTCTGTGTATGAACCTTCCTTCTCAATCACCTCCCTACCATACAACTTTCCAGGAATATTCAATTTGGTCCTCCTTGATTTTATACAAGTCTTCAGGCACCTCACCTTGAGTCATAAAAACTATATCCAGACTGATTAACCAATCAAAAACACATGTCACCCTCTCTCTTGTGAAACTCATCTGCATTCACATCCATTCCTGTTGCTTTATTACACTTCATCTTACGCAAGGCTTTCGCTACCTCCTCTTTTTTCACTACACCATTCACCATGACACTCTAACAACGCGAATCACCTCATCTCAAATACACCACAGGTTCCTCCCTCTCATTTACCATCCTCGGCACTCCTTCAAAATACCCGCGTCACCTCTTTTTCACGAATTTTCATGTTACTACATCTCCATTTATTCTTCTGTCTCATCTATTTGCTCTCTTGATCTTACACTGTTCATAAATTTGCGAAACATCTTCGTATTTTCTCTGAAATGCATCGATACTGCCTCACCCCTTATCTATGTTACTCTGTCTTTCAGGTTTTGTATTTCTTTTTTCTTGACATGCTGCTCTCTTGAACTTCTCCTAATCACACACACTCCTTCCCTGCATAAACTGTACATATCCCGCCCCATTCTCTCCCAAAGGCGAATGAACTTCCTCATACCACCAATTACTGCTCTCTCATTTTTTTTTTTTATGTTAACTGAGACAGCATGAGGAAGTGAATATATATACCCTACACTATGCCAGGTACCTATGTTATCGCCCAACTCGTATGGGAGGTTGAACGACTGAGTTGACTGAGAACCGACTTCCGTAACCAGGATTCGAACCTGCGCGCTCTTCCACGGGCTACACTACGGAGGTCCGCATACCATAAATTCACTCACACTCTTGAGCCCAGACTCCCTGAATACCTGCAACTCCTCCTCCCCCACCCTCGTTTGATTTCACTGTCTTGATGTGCGTGTATATACACAGAAAAATTGATGAGAAATGAAAGGGATCACAAGGCAGTGTAGCATTATAACAAACGAGTGAATAGAAATAAGAAAGCATAAAGAACTGAAGAGAAAGCTCATAAATAGAATGAAAAAAGGAGATGGAAAGAGAACAATGCGGGTAAGGCGTGAGCGGAAAGAGGAGTTTGTGTGTGAGCAACGCACGACTCCCGACGGGCAGACGTCAGGCGAACACAAAGAACCACGACTGTCAACTGGCCAGCAAGATCTGGGCGACAGAGGCAAACAATCCCAGCGACCAAATATCCGGATGAGAATCATACGGTAGATCTGGATGAATAAACAACCTCAGCCACAAACATTTCCGGATGAG
The DNA here is from genome assembly GCA_038088735.1 of Panulirus argus. NCBI lineage: Eukaryota > Metazoa > Arthropoda > Malacostraca > Decapoda > Palinuridae > Panulirus > Panulirus argus. The sequence goes on from JAYMFT010136937.1 coordinate 4,536, forward strand.
AATTATCCAGCGAGATCGGGACGAAGGAAACGATCACAGCGACCAAATATCCGGATGAGAGAATTAGTTAGCGAGATCCGGACGAACGAAGCGACCGATCCCAGCGACCAAGATCTCTGGGTAATAAGAAGAGGACCTGCGCCACAAGCAAGCTGTCGCGGCCTCTTGCCTTCCTGCACTCAACGACAGGTCTGCCGAACTGTCCAATACCCTCCTAGGCTCAACGACACGTCGCCTAAGCCTGACCACATTCCACGAATTCTTACGACAGGAAATGAAATATAAAAAAGAAGATTTTCTTCGACCTTTCGAAATGGCTGCCCCACTGGGGCTTTGGATTTCTACCAAATTTCACAGTGATTGGTCTTAATAACGACGGAGAACATCCCTCTATCATATCTGGTCACGGCTGCCATCTTGGATCAAGCTGAGCGACGCGCCGTGCGGATGCTTTAGCTGTTAGCTCGTGAAACGCGTCCGTTAAGCTGGGAAGACACGGTCAGCGAGGAGCAGTGAGGTATGTGGGTCTTCACCATCCATGTGTGGCCTATGAACACGACGGTACGACCCGAAAGGACGACGATACGACTCTTGCATATGGTGGTCTGGTCTCTGACCTGATCCTTAAAGGGTCAGGTCAGAGACCAGGCCTTAATAACTAAGGCTCTTACTGTCGTACTCAAGGGTCGTACTGTCGTACTAAGGGGTCGTACCGTCGTGCTCAGGACAACGGACGATAGACAGACGGGTGTACGTACGATGGATGACGAACAGCTGGATGAACGAACAATGGATGACGGACAGACGAACGTATGGACGGTGGATGAACAACAAAGTAGGGAAGACAGACGACAGACAAAGTAGCAGAGAGAGAGAGAGAGAGAGAGAGAGAGAGAGAGAGGGAGAGAGAGAGAGAAAGAGAGAGAGCGAGAGAGAGAGAGAGAGAGGCTTAATAAGTTCAAGGAGAAAATTTGGTGAGTAAAGGAACGAGTGTGAGAGGATGAGCAAAGGAGCGGCTGGTGAGGTGTTGGAACATGGCGAACGACTACGGGAGGAAGATCACGATATTTAGTGAAAGTAACTTACTCCCCGGCTCTCCCAAGGCTGGGGAGGGAGAAGACGGGGAGAGGCTGGGGGAAAAAAGAGGAGCGATGGGGTGAGGGAGAGGAGGGTCGACCTTACGACAGGAAAGACTGTAACACTTCGGCGTGGGATGATATAGATGAGATAAGGAACTTGTGGGAAACGAGGAGGAGGAGCAGGAGGAAGACAGAGTGAGGAAGCAAGATACGCAGAGACTAATACAGACGCGCCAGCAGGAAAAAAAAATGGATGACTCTAAGAAAGACAGAAAACGGGGATGATGACAGGAAATCAGACAATATATTGAGAGGGAGGAAATCAGATCACAGGGCCGGAGTGTGGGGAGCAGAGTGAGGAGATGAGGAAGACTATGACGGGCAGTGAGGAAGGAAAAGGATGGGAGGAGGAGGAGGAGGAGGAGGAGGAGCAGAATGGCAGTGGAAGGAAAATGACGGAGGATAAAAGCCGAGTGAAAATAGGGTAGGTATGACACAGGCGTGTGTCTGTATGAAGTCTTCTTAATACAAGAGAACACCAGCTACATCAGGCCAAGGGCCGGCCGGCTGGGAGGAACAGCGGATGGTTGAGGAGGCCAGAGAGAACTTCAACAAGGCCAGCGCGAGGCCACCATGACGGTGGAGGAGGCCAGAGCGTCGGTCGAGAGGCAGAGAAACTACTTCGAGTCCAACCAGGAGATATAGGAGGCCAGGAGGAGATCCAGAAGGCTCCTTAGGAAGTAGAAGAAGCCATTAGGAAGGCAGTAGGAAGCAGGGGCCTCCTGGGGAAGGCCGAACACACCAGGCAGGAGGGAGAGACATCCCGTGGGAGGCGCAGGATGTCAGTCAGCCATGGAGGAGAGCAAGCCAGCGACGGGCACGGGACTCCAGCAGAGGAACTGAGGAAGGTCATAATGTGGACGACGATGGCAGGCAGGAGGCCAACCAGGAGCTATGGAATGTTGTAGGAGGCCCAGAAGACAGCCAGGAAGCAGAGGAGACCAGCAGGATGTAAAGAAGACGAGCAGGAGGCTAAAAAGACCAGCAAGAGGCAGAAAAGACCAGAAGAAGGTAGAAAAGATCAGCAGGAGGAAGAAAAGGTCAGCAGGAGGCACAAAAGGTAAACTGAAGGCGGACAAGACCACTATGAAGCAGAGAAGACCAGCAGGAGGAAGAGAAGACCAGCAGGAGGCAGAAAAGGCCTGCAGGAGGCAGAGAAGACCAGCAGGAGGAAGAGAAGACCAGCAGAAGGCAGAAAAGACCAGCAGGAGGCAGAGAAGACCAGCAGGAGGCAGAGAAGACCAGCAGGAGGCAGAGAAGACCAGCAAAAGGCAGATAAGACCAGCAGGAGACAGACAAGGCCAGCAGGAGACAAAGAAGACCAACTGGAGGCAGACAAGACCAGCAGGAGGCAAGAGAAGACCAGCAGGAGACAGAGAAGATCAGCAGGAGGCAGGGAAGACCTGCAGGAGGCAGAGAAATAGTTAAGAAATAAGAATAAAAAGCCGATGAGACCAACCAGGAGGCCTTGAACTAGTAGGATGCCAGCTAATAGATCGAGGGAAGCCATATTTTGAGGGGGATGGCCAGGAGCTTGATGCCGCCTCTCAGGGCGTCCGGGAGGGTCAGGCAGAGGGTCACGGGGTTTGTGGAAGGGGAGGGAAGGCCAGGATGCCGAACAGCCAATGAGTGGATGAGGCCAGTGAGGAAGCCTTACGAAGACAACCAGGAAGTAAAGAATCCAAGAACAGGTCGAGCACACCAGTTGAGTAGACTAGGAGGAAAACCCATCAAGCCAGCCTGGATGTCGAGGATGTCAGCCAGATGTCAAGGATGTCAGCCAGAAATCAAGGATGTCAGCCAGACGTCGAGGATGTCAGCCACAAGTCGAAGATATCAGCCACAAAAAAAAAGATATTTGAACTAAAGAAAAAACAAGCATACAGAAGAAACGTAAAGTCAGGAAATAGTGACAGAGAAGGATAGTGGAAATGTGTACAAGAAATAACAGAGAGTACAAGAGAAGGAGGCGCAAGCGTTGGACAGGCTAAAGAATAGAGAAAGACTCCTTCTGGAGGCTTAGAACTCTAGGGCAAGGAGGCGAGGAAGATAAGTGAGTTCTGAAGATATTTTGGAAAGAAAGACTAGCGAAAAGCTGGGAAGAATGAATACAAAGTTATGATGGAATATTAGGGAAAGTAAAAACAGGAGGGATAGGAGAGCCTGCTGGGTAGGATAAGGAAGAGAGGAAGATGAGTGAGAGCGGAAAGAAGCGGGTGGTATGTGGAGGGCAAGAGTTAATAAAGAGAGGGAGCGATCAGCTGAAAAGAAAAACGAGGATGAGAGAAATGTTAATAATAAAGATGAGAACCAAGGTCGATACTGCACGAAGGGAGGAAATGAAGGAACCGGGGATGAGGGAGAACTGGTGGGGAAGTGATACAGAAACAATTAGTGGGATACGAACCCTAATAGAGGGGTCTGGATCGGACCACAGGGGGTAGCGGTAGAGGACAGGTGGATGGGGGATGGGGGAAGAGGTGGCCGAGGGAGGTCATCAGGGTCTTGGAGGGAGGGTGAGGGAGTACGACTGGTTCGTTGGTGGGTTGTTGTTTGTATGTACCCTCCCGCGTGATGACCACAACTAACTCTTTTCGTCATTATACTTAACGCCTTCAGGCGAGGCTCCGGTCCTCACTCTGAACTGACATAGCAGTGGGCGAGTACGACAAACTAAGCGAAGAAACAGAGTTTACGAACTTGATAAAGATAGAGACAATCTGACAGAAGAAAGAAAGGTTAAAAAACGGAATTCCACAAAACTATAACTCCTTACCATACAGACAAATAGTCTAATACACACACACACACGCGCACACACAAGGCAGGGAACAAAGGACGCATATCACAAGAGCCATCTTGAAATGGGGTGAAGTTAGCGGTGGCGTTCGACATGGTTCCCTTCTAGAACCATTGCTCTTCTTGATCGGTGTCAGTGACTTGCTAGAAAGATTGGACTCCGACCTGAATATGTTTGCGGATGATGCCAACGTCATGCGCGAAAGATAAAGCAAGGGACTGCATGTGCCTACAAGGGGACCTTGACAACCTCCATAGTTATTCTAATGCATGGTTGATAAATTTCGACCCCGATTAAATGCAAGGTAATGAGGATGGGACACAGTAAAGTAGAAGAACATTATGTAGGAGGAAATAAGCTGCAGGAATCTGCGCGAGAGAGAACTGGAAGTCGACATAGTTCCTAACCTGTCGCCAGGGTCCCATATCAGAATAGCAGAGGAGACAAACTGTTTGTTTTCAAATAAAAGATTAGCATTCAGGTATACGACAAGGAAATATTCAGCAAACTGCTCACGCCCTACATTAGGCTAAAACTAGAATATTCTTCTCAAGTTTGGTCCTCGCACTTAATGAAGCACAAGGAGCTTTCAGAGAAAGCCCAGAGGAAGGCAATAAAGATGGTACCAGAATTAAGTGAGCTGAGTTACAGAGTAAGGTTAAAGGCCTTAAACTTGTCTGCAATGGAAAAGGGAAGTGTGAGAGGTGACCTCATCAAAACTTTAAATTTTTTAAGGCAATATTATGTCAACAGTAAAGAGTTCTAAGAAATATATAAGAATAGAACAACTACGGACCATAACATGAAATCAAGCAAGAAATATGATAGAAAAGACGTAGAAAAAGTACTGTCATAGTAAGGTAGAATTAGATGAACGGAACAAACTGAAGGATGAAACTAAAATGCAGACAGCATACAGAAGTTTAAAAAGCTGTGTGATAGCAGAGGAAAGGTTCAGGGAATGGGGCTCCACGAGTGTAAAACTCCTTTCCTTCCTGTAGAGTACGACCAGATGAATACACCTACACACAGCGCAGGGAAGCCGGAACTAGTTACCAAAAACTGCCTTCTAGGCTGATGATCCACTGTATAAATGCAGAAGAGCTGATGGCAAAAGAAAAAGGACTGGAATTAAAAGATCCAGTCAAAGTGAGAGAGTAACTCTGATATTGTTGAAGTGATGGAGACATAATTCTCAAAGTAGAGGGAAAATGATGGAGGGGTGATTGACTCTCTTGATAAGGGACAGACTTAAACTTCAGCATATACTAACGGATGGCCCAGTCAGACAGTACGTAAATGCTGATAATTCATGATCTTTCTATGAATCCTAATGTACCTGAACAAATAGACGAGCAACGAGGGAACAATTAGAATGGTTCATGAAGCAATGAATTACGAACTCATCAGAGATGAGAAAGTTCTAGTGACAGAGGATTTCACTTGTATGGAAGAAGACGGGGAAAACTTGGATTCTCATGGAGCCAGAGATTCATGGAAACAAAAGCTCTTAAGAGTGTATATGAGAAGAAAATTCTGTACCAGTATGCCACAGAGCACACGCCGGCTACCATCAGAAGGCCTGGGACACCATCACCGATAGATCATAACTTTATAATTGAGATTATCGTTTGCCACTTGGAAAAAAGTAATCATGTAATGCATGAGTTTATTTTTGTGGTAAATGAGAAAGCAAATGGAAAAGATGGCATCAGACAGAAAGAGATAACGATCGTGGACACGACACTGAAGTAAACAATCTCACTGGGAACATAAACTGGGAGATGGAGTTCCGTTGACACGATCCAGGTTATATTGTGGAAGTGTTTGTGACATTTGTAGTGCAGCAGGAACACGGGTACCTTGAAATACGGGGGAAAGGTTATGAAAGAGAGAAATGTGGTTCAATAAAAGATGTCAGAAGGCAGAAGAGCTTCGGGATAAACCACGGGGAAAATCTAGGCGGTCCTCCAGCCACCAAGCACCTAAAAGGAGTAAGAGGGCAAGAGAAGAGGAGAAGAAAGGATAAAGTGGGACAGAAAAACTTTGAAATGGATATAATGGACAAGGAGACGATCCGAAACGCTTCCATAAATTCACCAGGAGTACACTGTTCGACAAAGAGCAGTTAATCAGGCTTAGGGTTTGGCAGGGAAGAATTTTAGAGGATGATGTAAGGATTTGTGAGGAAGCGAATGACGAGTTCAAAAGTGCGTTCACAATGGAAGACTCTACAATCCCCAACACCAGTGACGCGGTGAACGGGGAGGGGGTCTCGGGAAGAAGAGGAATGAAAAGAAACAAACAGAATACTATAGGACCATGGCCGAAATATCTCCGTGTGTGCTGAAGATGTGCGCATATACGATTAACGAGTGACTCGCAATCTTGCTCAAGTTATCACAGGAGGAAGGTAAGTGCCAATGGAAGGGAACGAGACTAGAAAGTCTTGTCGAACGACCAACTGGTCTCGTGACCAGTGTGCTCTGTAAGATACTGGAAAGAATAAGATGAAAACAAAAGGATATACTTCCTTGGGAAGGGTTACTAAGTGTTCTGTGAGGGAGTCGGCACCGGTCTAGACAACAGTGATGGCTGGGTGGACTGTGCGTGTGTCTGGGTCGTCTGAGGCGTCTGGCACCGTACCACATAAGAGATCGATAAAGTAGCTGGATTTTCGGGCAGGAATAAAGGACGGGGAAGCCTCCTTCGGCGAACAGAAGATCGTCTTAGCGAGAGGGAACGAAGGACCTGCGTCAGAGGGGCTTCCTCGACGTGGACTGGGGTCACCAGCGACGTCCCGGGGGTTCGGTCCTGAGGCCATTACTCACAGTATAAAGGACTTCCCGGAAGGGCTGGACAGGATCCTACCTGAACACAGTGGCGGATGATGCCGGCGAAGTAAGGTACGGGGAGAACTGCCCCAAACTGCAAGGGGACCCCAGACAATCTAAGGTGACCTGATACACGGTTACCGAAATTCAAGCCGAGTAAATGCAAACTCGTGAGGGCGGGAAACGCTGGAGAACAGTAGAGGAGACAATCTGGCTGATGGTAAATACTGAAATCTCATTCAAGAAACATCCAACACAATGTTCATATCTTCAATGAGGCTAAAATTAGAAAATGTTTCTCAAGCAGGACATTTAGAGAAGAACAAAGATCTCATAAAGAAGGTTTAGAAGAGGGTATCAAATATGGTATCGGAACTAAGACGACCGAGTTACAGCGAGAGAGCAGATGACATTATTGTAATTTGTCTACCTGGGAAGAGAGAAAATTAATTGGAAATTTGATCACAGCCTTTAAGATTATACTCTAAAATTCAACGACATCATTGAACAGTTTTTCGAATTTGCAGAGACAGAGCAACCAGAAGCCATAACATAAAACTAAGCAAGAAACCTGTTAAAAACCAGATATAAAGTTGTTCTTTTACAGTATGAGAGTCGGGGATGAAAGGAATGAACTGAGTGGGGAAACTGAACCCTGACAGTATACAGGTGTCTAAAATGATGTGTAACAGTGTATAAACTCGGGAGATGGCGCCCCACGAGTCTACATCTCCCTCCCCATACAATACAAATGGGTAATTACAAACACACACACACACACACACTCACGAGCCTCCGTAGTGCTGTGGTCAGCGTTGTGACCATATCAGCCTCAAAGACTGAGGCTCGATTCTCGGAGAGGGCGGACAGCAAGCCGGATCACAGCCAACCCAGCTGCTCATCCTCCCCTTTGGGACTGGTCGATGAGTGGGTACCTGGCGTACCACACATGGCTGGGTAATTCAGCAATAAACATGATTTAGACGAAAGATTATAGGTAAACAGCCTTACTAAATACTTACAAGATTTTGCCAAAAGGCAGGGCTATCGCGTAGCGCTCACCGCAGGAAAATCTAGCGTTCAGCAGATCGAGTCGTGTGAGTTACGTATTGTCAAGGGTTGTGTGTGGGATGGGGAGACTACGTTTGTGGACTGATAACCAGCAGCCCACGCGTGGGTAAGGCAGACAATATAGACAGCTACTTGTGCCACAGGAATGACACTTGACAGTCACTAAAGTAACGATTCACTGCGCAGCCGCCATTAACCCCCCCCCCCCTCCCCCATCCCGATACCAAGGCGAGTAGTACCGGTGATAGATCTCCTGGTTGATGGCTTCTGAGAAAGAGAAAGAGAAAGAGAGAGAGAGAGAGAGAGAGAGAGGAGCGGCATCACACTGAGAGACAAGAAGGGCATTCATTAGTCGTGCATTTGGGAGCGAGTATCGGAAATGGTAGCTAGGGTAGACGTTAGGGTCGGGGCGGGGCAAGTGAGGGGTGGGGCGGGGAAGGTGTGAGGGACAGGGCGTGGTGGGTGAGAAGGTGTCCTAAATTCCTAATTTGTTTCTGAAGTAACAGATGACGAGGCTGTGGGGGAGGGGGAGAC